>QNTS01000011.1:1543355-1630737 GCA_003317085.1 Hucho hucho
TGACCAAATACTTATTTTCCACCATAATTTGCAAATAAATTCATTAAAAATCCTACAATGTGATTTTCTGGATTTTCTTTCCTCATTTTGTCTGTCATAGTTGAAGTGTACCTATGATGAAAATTACAGGCCTCTCTCATCTTTTTAAGTGAGAGAACTTGCACAATTGGTGGCTGACTAAATACTTTTTTTCCCCACTGTATATTACATCTAAGGGCATCGCAGGGTATGCTTCAAAATCAATAGAAGCCATAATTTGTGACACTGGGTCATTGCAAAGCGATTGATCCAGCTGTAGAACACCACCACATTGTTTTAATCTCTATGGTACACTCTTAGAAAAAAGGGTGCCATCTAGAACCTAATAGGTTTCTTCAGCTGTCCCCATAGGAGAACCCTTTGAATAATTAGTTTTTGTTCCAGGTAGAACCCATTTTGTTCCAGGTAGAACCCTTATGGGTTCCATATAGAACCCTTTCCACACAGGTTTCTACATGGAACACAAAAGGGTTATACCTGGAACCAGAAAGGGTTCTACTATGGGGACAGCCAAAGAACCCTTTTGGAACCCTTTTTTGTAAGTGTAGATGTCTGTCAAAATCTTGAATTCTCAGAAGATGAACAAAGTATATAGGCAACCACGTATGTGCTGTTACCCTATGATCTAATTAGGTCAGAATAGGACCTAAGCAGTGAAAATTGGAATGCTGTGTTTAGTGAAAATGGTGCATGTATTTATATGCATCTTCAGAGAATAGTCTGAAAAGGTTGTAAATTTAACAACCATTTATTGAAGAAAGGCCAATTAATGTGGTGAAAAATATCAATGTGCTAAAAAATCTAGAACATATAGAAACCATGAACCTACTGTATAAGAGCCATGAAAACAAAGAGCCTGTGATCACAAGCTGGAAGAACACATTGAGCATGCATCCTCTCCCACCTGGGAAAATGATATAAAAAATGAAAAAGACACACCATGTGTAGAACTAGAGCATAGCTTCAAAAGATTAATCATGAAGTTCAAGAGGGTGGATACGGAAAAAGTTTCATAGAATAGTGTGTGTCTTTTTTCTAGAATCTGTTATCAGTTATTAGGGGAGTGTTACCAATCAGGCAATGGTTGTTATGGTCAGGAGTGTCACATCCAAATGGAAGCAGGTATTTATGTGACTCAACTATCAGACAACTACATGACTACTGTTAGGGGGAAAGGTTGGTACAGATTCAACCCCTCTGTTAAAGAGTTTGCTGCTGCATTTAAGTGTTTTATAAAGATAATCTCTGAAATATAAAATAAACTACACTACCATATACACTGAGTATTCAGAACATTAGTAACACCTGTTCTTTCTATGACATAGACAGATCAGGTGAATTCAGGTGAAACCTAGGATCCATTATTGGTCACTTGGTAGATCCCCTTCAATCAGTGTACAGTAGATAAAGGGGAAGAGACAGGTTAAAGAAGGATGTTTAAGCCTTCAGACAATTGAGATGTATGTATGAGTGCCATTCACAGGGTGAATGGGCAAGACAAAATATTTAAGTGCCTTTGAACGGGATATGGTAGTTGGTGCCAGTCATACCAGTTTGTGTCAAGAACTGCAACGCTTCTGGGTTTTACATGCGCAACAGTTTCCTGTGTGTATCAAGAATGGTCCACCACCCAAAGGACATCTAACCAACTTTACACAACTCAATATTACGAAGGTGTTCCCAGTGGCGATTTTAGCATGTCAATCTTGGTGGGGCTAACAAAAAACATGTTTTTAGATGCATGCCAGCAAAGCCACTACACAACACAAAACAATACATTAATTGGATTATAACGGTGACAAATGGTACCCACAAACTGTTAGGGCCTACATAAGCTGTCTCAGCACCATGTAGAGGTGGGGACCACGACGTCCTGCTCCCAGACAAATTAAACAACTTCTTTGCTCGCTTTGAGGACAATACAGTGCCACCGACACGGCCCGCTACCAAAACCTGCGGGCTCTCCTTCACCGCAGCCAACGTGAGTAAAACATTTAAAATGTGTTAACCCTCGCAAGGCTGCTGGCCCAGATGGCATCCCTCGCCGTGTCCTCAGAGCATGCGCAGACCAGCTGGCTGGTGTGTTTACGGACATATTCAATCAGTCCCTATCCCAGTCTGCTGTTCCCACATGCTTCAAGAGGGCCACCATTGTTCCTGGTCCCAAGAAAGCTAAGGTAACTGAGCTAAATGACTATCGCCCCGTAGCACTCACTTCAGTCATCATGAAGTGCTTTGAGAGACTAGTCAAGGATCATATCACCTCCATCCTGCCAGACACCCTGGACCCACTCCAATTTGCTTACCGTCCCAATAGGTCCACAGACGACGCAATCGCAATNTGTTTACCCATGACTGCGTGGCCAAGCACGCATCCAACTCAATCATCAAGTTTTCTGACGACACTAAAGTGGTAGGCTTGATTACCAACAACGACGAGACGGCCTACAGGGAGGAGGTGAGGGCCCTCGGAGTGTGGTGTCAGGAAAATAACCTCTCACTCAACGTCAACAAAACAAAGGAGATGATCGTGGACTTCAGGAAACAGGAGAGGGAGCACCCCCCTATCCACATCGACGGGACAGTAGTGGAGAAGGTGGAAAGTTTTAAGTTCCTCGGCGTACACATCACGGACAAACTGAAATGGTCCACCCACACAGACAGCGTGGTGAAGATGGCGCAACAGCGCCTCTTCAACCTCAGGAGGCTGAAGAAATTCGGCTTGTCACCAAAATCACTACAGTATACATATCTCCCTGGCATATTACATCATTTATGCAGCAGCATACAAGACATTTTTGGACATTTTTGGACTCACCTTGTTGTGTTCACTTGAACAGGAAGGTGGTGCGGCGGTCCTTCTTGTGGGCTCTAGAAAGAGGTCCAAAATCCCGGCCTGAAATTCCGAGTTGTTAAAAATGATTATTTTCCCAGTCAGAGCTAGTTTTATCCGAGTTCCCAGTTGTCTTGAAATCCCTGAAGTCTGAGATTTCCCAGTTCCGACTTTCCAGTTGTTTTGTACGTGGGAGAAGTCATGATGGATTGATAGCATGGCCAATGTATTCAAACTTTTCTGGCCCTTGGCGTTACCCCCTTTTTCGTGATATCCAATTGGCAGTTACGATCTTGTCTCATCGCTGCAACTCCCCTACGGACTTGGCAAAGGTCAAGGGCCAAGCTGCACTGCTTCCTGACACACTGCTCGCTTAACCCGGAACCCAGCCGCACCGATGTGTCGGAGGAAACACTGTTGAACTGACGACTGAGGTCAGCTTACAGGCGCTCTGCCCGCCACAAGGAGTAGCTAGAGGACGATGAGACAAGGACATCCCGGCCGGCCTAACCCAGACAACGTTGTGCCAATTGTGCGCCACCTCATTGGTCTCCCAGTCAAAGCCGGCTGTGATACAGCCTGTGATTGAACCCGGGGCTGCAGTGGCGCCTTAGCACTCATTCATGAATTTGCGATTTCCAACTTGTTGTGAAATGTTTATGTCCTTGAGCCTTCTTGGATAGGCAGTTCTAATGTAAGTCTATGGCAGCACCCAAGGGCTTGAAATGTTTTGCTCTACCCGTAGATTTTGCGGCGACGTAGTGTCCCCATGAGTTACAGCAAACTGAGCCAAACACGGCGCAACTAGAGAACATTATCAACCACTATGCTCTGTGTTTTCCACTGTCCGCCCCACCACCACAGAAAGCACTGAGCTAGGCTGAAATACCTGCATTTTGGAGCCGCTTTACTCAACAAAGCAAAAAAGAAGCCGTGTTTGTATGCCGCTTTATTAATTCAATTGTTATAATTTTTTTTACATTGTTTGCAAATTGATATGTGACACGTATTAATGCCAAAATAACATGCAAACAGGCAACAACAACAACAACAAAAAAAATTATATATAGAAAGTACTAGACAAAAGTTTGGACACACCTACTTATTCCAGGATTTCTTTTGACTATTTTCTACATTGTAGAATAATAGCGAAGACATCAGAACTATTAAATAACACATATGTAATCATGTAGTAAAAAAAAGTGTTAAACAAATCAAAATATATTTTATATTTGAGATTCTTCAAAGTAGCCACCCTTTGCCTTGATGACAGCTTTGCACACTCTTGGCATTCTCTCAACCAGTAGGTGTGTCCAATACATTATGTATTTTAGACAGGTCTAAAGAAGAAATTGTAGTCTATTTCAAAAGAACAGAATAGTCCTTATGTTAGGCTGTGGTCTGGCTATGCCATATGGCTGTGGGCGACACTTAGCTCATTTAGCAGACAAGATTTGCTTAGAATTCCATGGCATTATTTTATATTATTTTATCAGTATGAAGAATACAATTGAACATAGCTGAATAAAATAGAAAGGATGTTTTCTCCAAAAGATTTCTGAGGGAGTACGCACATGCGGCTATTCTGAATTGAGCAATTAACAAAGAAACAGGTCTTCCTATATGCTTAATTTAGAGTTATTTATGCAACTTAATGATGATTTGAAAGACATGAGCTCCGTTTTGTTATTTGCACAGACTGTACACATTTCATCAGTCTCTCATTCACAATTTGACAAGCACTTGATAATGCCTCAAATTTCCCCGATGGCATCCCATTTGTGTAGCCGTAATGCCCCCTAAAAAATCCATGCCTTTTGTGGCCAGTTGCCGTTGTGCCCTTGGGCTGAATGTAATAATTATTTATTCCCTTCTCCTGGCTGTGTGCGCCAAAGCACCTCTCACTCACATGGCTCACTCAGATAGCTCAATTCTTATTAGCCAATGCCCGTCTTTCTCACAGGTAACAAGTGAAGACAAACACATCAGGGACGCAACTTCGCACGTCCTTGTCCAATTCCGATGCGCATATTGAAGTTATTGGAAGAACTGTAAAATGTACTTTTCATCAGCCAACAAGATGAGTAGGCAGCAAAAGCACTAGCCTATCAAATGTTGTACTATGGGGGATAGTATTTACAAAAGTTTACCAATTCTATTCTGTGAAGGAAAGAAATATTCCAAACATAGTCTGGGACAGTTGTTGGATGCGGGAAAGATCAACGAAACAAAGTACAGAGAGATCTTTGATGAAAAACTGCTCTAGAGTGCTCAGGACCTCAGACTGGGGCGAAGGCTCACCTTCCAAATGGACAACGACCCCAAGCACACAGCCAAGAAAATGCAGGAGGGGCTTCTGGACAAGTCTCTGAATGTCCTTGAGTGGCCCAGCCAGAGCCCAGACTTGAACCCGATCAAACATCTTTGGACAGGCCTGAAAATACCTGTGCAGCAACGCTCCCATCCAACCTGGCAGTGCTTGAGAGGATCTGGAGAGAAGAATGGGAGAAACTCCCCAAATACCGGTGTGCCAAGATTGTAGCGTCATACCCAAGAAGAAACTAGGCTGTAATCACTGCCAAAGGTGCTTCAACAAAGTACTGAGTAAAGGGTCTGAATACTCATGGAAATGTGATATTTCAGTTTTTCATTTTTTGCATAACTTTCTGAAACCTGTTTTTGCTTTGTCATTATGGGGTATTGTGTGTAGATTGATGAATAAGAAAAAAATGGTTTAATCCATTTTAGAATAAGACTGTATTGTAACAAAATGTGAAAGGTAAAGGAGTCTGAATATTTTCCGAATGCTCTGTATATATGGAGCCAAAAATAAGGGGTTATAATAGATACATTTTTTCATTTATACTTCAAGGAGTCTTAAAATTCCAAATCAAATAGCAAAATGATCCTAGGTATGACCTTCTTAGAAAAATAGTAAAATAACTGGAAACTATATAAATATTTGATGTCCATAAGTCATTTGTTACTTTGTTTTAACACAACATACAGTCATCTCACAGTTTTGCTTCATTACCATCACACAAAATGATGAACTATAGTGTTTTTTCAAAATCTTACACATCGAGTCACACATGAACCGGGAAGTGACAGTGGAGAACAAGGATATGACATCGAGAGGATGATATTGTACAGTGCCTTCAGAAATTATTCACACCCCTTGACTTTTTCAAAATGTTGTGTTACAACCTGAATTTTAAATGGATTAAATTAAGATTTTGTGTCACTGGCCTACACACAATACCCATAACATCAATGTGTAATAGGTTTTTATTTGTATTTTTATTACACTGAACAGAAATATCAATGCAACATGTATTGGTCCCAAGTGTTGGTCCCAAGTTTCATGAGCTGAAATAAAAGATCCCAGAAATGTTCAATATGCACAGAAAGCTTATTTGGCTCAAATTTTGTGCACAAATTTGTTTACATCCTTGTTAGTGAGCATTTCTCCTTTGCCAAAATAATCCATTCACCTGACAGGTGTGGCATATCAAGATGCTGAATAAACAGCATGGTCATGGGGAGGCACGTAGCCTATTGGTAAGAGTGTTGGGCCAGTAACCAAAAGGTTGCTAGATTGAATCCCAGAGCTGACAAGGTAAAAATCTGTCACTCTGCCCATGAACAAGGCAGCTAACCCACTGTTCCTAGGGTGTCATTGTAAATAGGAATTTGTTCTTAACTGACTTGCCTAGTTAAATAAAAGGTACAAAAACAAAATATTACACAGGTGCACCTTGTGCTGGAGAATTTGCAGTTTTGCCACACAACACAATGCCACAGATGTCTCAAGTTTTGATGGAGCATGCAATTGGCATGCAGGAATGTCTACCAGAGCGGTTGCCAGATAATTGTATGTTAATTTCTCTACCATAAGCCGCCTCCAACATCGTTTTAGAGAATTTGTACATCCAACCGGTCTCACAACCACAGACCACGTGTATGGTGTTGTGTTTGTGAGCGGTTTGCTGATGTCAACGTTGTGAACAGCGTGCCCTGTAGTGGCGATGGGTTTATGGTGTGGGCAGGCATAAGCTACGGACAACAAACATAATTGCATTTAATCGATATGAATGCACAGAGAAACCATGAGAGATCCTGAGGCCCATTGTCGTGCCATTCATCCACTGCCATCACCTCATGGTTCAGCATGATAATGCCTGGCCCCATGTCGCAAGGATCTGTACACAATCCCTGGAAGCTGAAAATGTCCCAGTTCTTCCGTGTTCCAGTTCCCGCCAATATCCAGCAACTTCGCACAGCCATTGAGAAGGAGTGGGCCACAAGGTCACAACATTCCACAGACCACAATCAACAACCTAATCAAATCTATGCGAAAGAGATGTGTCGCGCTGCATGAGGCAAATGGTGGCCACACCACATACTGACTGGTTTTCTGATCAACAGCCTAATCAACTATATGCGAAGGAGATGTGGCACGCTGCATGAGGCAAATGGTGGTCACACAACATACTGACGTTAACACCACATAAGCCTTAACTTTTTTTAAAGGTATATGTGACCAACAGATGCATATCTGTATTTCCATTCACGTGAAATCCATAGATTAGGGCCTAATGAATTTATTTAAACTGACGGATTTCCTTATATGAACTGTAACTCAGTAAAATCTTTCAAATTGTTGCATTTTGCTTTTATTTTTTGTTCAGTATAATGAATAAAAGATTAAAAGCTGAAATGTCTTGAATCAATAAGTATTCAACCCCTTTCTAGTGCCATATATAAATGTGCTTAACAAGTCACATAATAAGTTGCATGGACTTTTAATGACTACCTCATTATCTGTAAGGTCCCTCTGTCGAGCAGTGAATTTCAAACACAGATTCAACCACAAAGACCAGGGAGGCTTTCCAATGCCTCGCAAAGAAGGGCACCTGAATGGTGTAACAATAACTCAGTTCCAGGTCAGTATGAAAAATAAATGGAATGGAGCTAAGCACAGGCAAAATCCTAGAGGAAAAACTGGTTCAGTCTGCTTTCCACCATACACTAGGAGATGAATTCACCTTTCAGCAGGACAATAATCTAAAACACAAAGCCAAATCTACACTGGAGTTGCTTACCAAGAAAATTTTCCTGAGTGGCGGAGTTACAGTTTTGAATTAAATCTCCTTAAAAATCTATGGCAAGACCTGAAAAATGTTGTCTAGAATGATCAACAAACAATTTGACAGAGCTTGAAGAATTTTGAAAAGAATAATGGTCAAATGTTGCACAATACAGGTGTGGAAAGCTCTTGGAGACTTACCCAGAAAGACTCACAGCTGTAATCACTGCCAAAGGTGCTTCTACAAAGTATTGACTAAGGGGTGTGAATATTTATGTAAATGAGATATTTCTGTAGTTAATTTTCAATACATTTGCAAAAATGTCTAAAAACATGTTTTCACTTTGTCATTATGTGTAGGTGGGTGAGAAAAATATATATTTAATACATTTTGAATTTTAACACAACAAAATATGGAATTGTCACACCCCGATCTGTTTCACCTGTCTTTGTGTTTGTCTCCACCCCCCTCCAGGTGTCGTCCATCTTCCCCATTATCCCCTGTGTATTTATGCCTGTGTTCTCTGTTTGTGTCTGTTGCCAATTCATATTTTTTTTCGTGAAACTCACCAGCGTTTTTCCCCCTGCTCCTGTCTGTTCTTGCTGCTGTTTTCTAGTCCTTCCTGGTTTTGACCGTTCTGCCTGCCCTGAGCCTGCCGTTCTATACCTTGCCCCACCTCACTGGATTATTGATCCCTGCCTGACCCTGAGACTGACTGCCGTTCTGGACCTTTTGCACCCTCTCTGGATTACTGACCTCTGCCTGCCTTTGACCAGTCATTTGCCTGCCCCTGTACTAGAAATAAACTGTTGTTTCTTTGACACTGTCTGCATCTGGGTCACACCCGTAGTCTCCCAGCCTACCCCAGTGTCCCGAGAACCCCGCTTACCTCCTCCGGAGCGCTACGCTGGAGATTACGGAACCTGCTGGGCTTTTCTGCAGCCTTCTTCTTTCCCCTTGGACCACTCGAGGATAGAGCACATTATAACGCTGATGTCTGGGAGGGCACTCGCTTGGGCCACGGTGGAATGGGAGCAGCAATCCATCTGCCTCAGTCTGGAGGAGTTTGTGGAGGAGGTTCGGAAGGGGTTTGATTCTCCATTGTCCGGGAGAGAAGCTGCTCGCAAGCTGCTCCAGCTACGTCAAGACTCCCATAGTGTGGCACACTACGCTGTGGATTTCCGCACGTTGGCAGCTGAGAGTGCTTGGAACCCAGAAGCGCTGTTCGACATGTTCCTACACAGAGTATCGGAGGAAGTAAAGGACGAGCTTGCATCCGGGAACTACCGACGGATCGCCTTGACCATTCGGATCGATGGGCGAGTACGGAAACGAAGGAAGGAGAGGAGATTCGATTTCACTCGCCCATCCAAAGATTCCACCTCGCCTCCAAGCTTTCCTGGAAGTCCCCTATGGCTCCAATGCAGAGAGAACCTGAGGCTACCCGAGTTCCCCCGAGAGCCTCCGAAGACTGCCGATTCACCACTTCCCGAGCCCATGCAACTAGGCAGAGCTAGGCTGTCTCCAGCTGAACGGCTATACAGGCTTCACACCAAGAGGTGCCTGTATTGTGGGACTACTGGTCATTTCGTCTCCACCTGTCCACTAAAAGACCAGGCTCACCGGTAGGAGCGAGTACTCTGGTGGGCCATACGGAGAACTTTTCCTCTCCCCTTACTCGCATCCCTTTTCATGCCATGTTGCTGTGGGGGAACCAGTTGAAATCTCTCCGGGTCCTCATCGACTCTGGGGCCAATGCGAGCTTTATGGACGCTACCCTGGCTTCCCAGCTGGATATCCACACTCAGCCCCTCTCCATTCCCATGGACGTTAGAGCACTGGCCGGGCGCTCTATAGGCCGGGTCACCCACAATACCACCCTTATCAACCTACTTGTCAGGGAACCACAGCGAGACGATCCAGTTCCTGCTCATTAAGTCTCCTCAGGTTCCTGTGGTATTGGGATTCTCCTGGCTCCAGCGACAAAATCCCCTCATTGACTGGTCTGCCGGTGCCATCATGGGGATCTTGTCTTCTCCCGCTCCACCCAAGAACACGGGCTCCACGTCTGACAGGTTCTCCAACGCCTCCTGGAGAACCAGCTTTTTGTAAAAGCAGAGAAGTGTGAATTCCATCTCTCCACCATCCCCTTTCTGGTTTACATCATCGCTGCAGGGAATGTACAGATCCTGGCAAGGTGAGAGTGGTGGTGGATTGGCCCCAGCCTACGCCCAGAGTACAGTTGCAATGCTTCCTGGGGTTTGACAACTTCTATCGCCGCTTTATCCGGGCTACAGCACCCTGGCTTCCCCCCTGTCTGCACTCACCTCTCCCAAGGTTCCCTTCACGTGGTCCCCAGATGCTGACTGGGCATTCTGGGATCTTAAACATGGCTTCAACACAGCTCCCATCTTGGTTCATCCTGACCCGTCCTGCCAGTTCGTGGTGGAGGCCGATGCTTCAGATGTCGGAATGGGGGCTGTCCTGTCCCAGCGGTCTGCCCTGGACCTCAAGTTTACATCCCTCTCCCACCGCCTCAACGCCACGGAGAGGAACTATGATGTGGGGAATTGTGAGCTTCTCGTGGTGAAGATGGCGTTGGAGGAATGTAGGCTCTGGCTGGAGGGGGTGGAACATCCTTTTATTGTGTGGACCGACCACAAGAACCTGGAATATCTCCACACCTCCAAGTGTCTCAATTCCAGGCAAGCTAGGTGGGCCCTGCTGTTCACCCGGTTCAACTTCTCCCTCTTATACCGGCCGGGATCCAAGAATGTCAAGCTGGATGCATTGTCATGCCGCTATAGCCACATGGCTACTTCCCCGGAACCTGAGACCATCCTTCCCACCTTGTGCCTGGTGACGGCACTCAGCTGAGGAATAGGGAAGCATGTTCGTGAGGCGCAGCATTCCCTGATAACCAGATGTTCATTCCTGACGTGGTCTGCTCCTCGGTCCTGGAGTAGGCCCACTCCTCCAGGCTTGCCTGCCACCCGGGCTCCCGTTGGACCCTGGCTTTTGTGCGACACCGCTTTTGGTGGCCTACCATGGTTCCTGATATCTCTGCATTTGTCGCCGCTTGCACAGTCTGTGCACAGAACAAGACTCCTCGGCAAGCTCCGGCTGGTCTCCTCCAACTCTGCCTGCCCCTCACTGTCCCTGGTCTCACATCTCCCTGGACTTTATCACGGGTCTCCCCCCATGTGATGGCAACACTGGCATCCTGAACGTAGTGGATCGGTTCTCCAAAGCCGCCCACTTCATTCCTCTCCCCAAGCTACCCTCTGCCAAAGAGACGGCCCAGCTCATGGTGCAGCACGTCTTCCCGGATCCATGGACTGCCAGTAGACATGGTCTCCAACCGGGGTCCTCAGTTCTCGTCCCGGGTTCTGGAAGGCGTTTTGCACCCTCATTGGGTCGTCAGCCAGCCTGTCCTCCAGGTTCCACCCCCAGTCCAACGGCCAGTCGGACCGAGCCAACCAGGACCTAGAAACTACTCTGTGCTGCCTGGTCTCTGCCAACCCCACCACCTGGAGCCAGCAGCTTGTGGGGGTCGAATACGCCCTTAACTACTTAGGGAGCACTGGCGCTAGCGGGCCACTCCCGACCCTACCCAGTGAAATATAAGGCGCCAAATTCAAAATCCAAAAGTTAAATTTTAAACATTCATCAATATACAAGTGTTGCATAGCCATCAAAAGCTCTGCTTCTTGGCAATATCACAGCGTGTCAGATTTCAAAAAAGCTTTACGGCGAAAGCACAACATTTGATTGTTTGAGGATAGCACCTCTAATATTTATGCATTAGCATAAATTCATAAACCAGTGCGGGTCACACAAAACACATATCACAGCTAAAACAAATCCCTTACCTTTCGAAGAACTTCTGCTGAGGGCTTCCCAAGTGTCCAACGAAGAAATCCAATGGTTCTTTTGTTAGAAAAAGTAATGTATTATATCCATAAATCTCCGTTTGGTTGGCACGTTATGATCATAAAATCCACTGTTGAGTCGCACATTGAACCGTGAAGAGAACACGTTCAAATTATACCTATACATTTTCTACAAACAAATCAAACATCATTTTTAATGTATCCTTAGGTATCCTTTTATGTATATTTACTGTAATATTTCAACCGGACGATAACGTGAACGATAGGAAAGAAAAATAAACTGGGGCGCACTCACAATCTCACGCACCTCAAACCTTGTTTACAAAAGTGGTCCCCTGACTATTTCCTCTTCCTATCCGTTTTGCTTACTCCTAGAACTACCAGTCTTTGTATAGAGACTGTTGACATCTAGTGGAAGCCATAGGTACTGCAGTCTCAGTCCTAGGTAAAATACAAATGAATAGGCACAATGGAGAAGAAGGTAATTGACAAAAAAAACTGCAAATCCGGATGAATTTTCCTCGGGTTTTCGCCTGCTATATCAGTTCTGTTATACTCACATACATTATTTTAACACTCTTAGAAACTTCCTATCCAATAGTACTAATTATGTGCATATCCTATTTTCTGGGCCTGAGTGGCAGGCATTATACTTTGGGCACGCCAGACTCTCCAAAACCGTCACCTATGCAGCCGCTCTCTAAGAAGTTAACACCCTTCCCTGCTCTGCCATGGGCCTATCACCCTTTGGGTGTTCCCTGGGGTATCAGCCCCCGCTCTTCCTTGAGCAAGAAGAAGAGGTCAGCATACCTTCAGCTCAGATGTTTGTCCACCGCTGTCGTCGTACCTGGAGGAGAGCCCAGTCGGCCCTCCTCAAGACCATCTTCAGGTATCATCGACAACCGGATCGCCACCAGACTCCGGCTCCCCGGTATCGTCTTGGGCAGAAGGTATGGCTGTCCACCTGGGATCTGTCCCTCTGGGTGGAATCCCGCAAATTCTCCCCCTGGTTTATCGGCCCTTTTCCCATCTCCAAGGTCATTAGCCCCTCTGCTGTTCATCTTCTGTTGCCCCGTACCCTCCGTATACATCCCACCTTTCATGTGTCCAGAGTTAAACCCATGTCTCACAGCCCCTTATCTCCTGTTTCCAGGCTCACCCCTCTCCCCCATCTCATCGACAGCCAACTGGCATACACGGTGAGGCGTCTCCTGAAGTTTCGACCTCGGAGCAGGGAGTTCCAGTACCTGGTTGACTGGGAGGGTTATGGCTCGGAGAAGAGGTGCTGGGTCCCCGCTAGGGACATCCTGGACCCAGGCCTCATCACGAATTTCCAATGCCGTCACCCCAGTCAACCAGGTATGCGCCCAGGTAGGATGCGAGGTGGCGGCTCTAGAGAGGGAGGGGGGGAAGGGGGTACTGTCACACCCTGATCTGTTTCCCCTGTCTTTGTGCTCGTCTCCACCCCCCTCCAGGTGTTATTCATCTTCCCCATTATCCCCTGTGCATTTATACCTGTGTTCTCTGTTTGTTCGTTTTCTTTCCTGTCAGCATCTGACAACAACATTGATGTATACGCTGATTGGTGAGTGAGTTTATTAGCAAGTGCATTGGTGATGTTGTACCCATAGCAACTATTAAAACCTTCCCCAACCAGAAAACGTGGATTGATGGCAGCATTCGCGCAAAACTGAAAGCGCGAACCACTGCTTTTAACCAGGGTAAGGCGACCGGAAACATGACTGAATACAAACAGTGCAGTTATTCCCTCTGCAAGGCAATCAAACAAGCTAAGCATCAATATAGAGACAAAGTAGAGTCACAATTCAACGGCTCAGACACGAGAGGAATGTGGAAGGGTCTAGAGTCACGGACTACAAAAGAAAACCAGCCCCGTCGCGGACCACGACGTCCTGCTCCCAGACAAACTAAACAACTTCTTTGCTCGCTTTGAGGACAATACAGTGCCACCGACACGGCCCGCTACCAAAACCTGCGGGTTCACCTTCACCGCAGCCAACGTGAGTAAAACATTTAAATGTGTTAACCCTCGCAAGGCTGCCGGCCCAGATGGCATCCCTGGCCGTGTCCTCAGAGCATGCGCAGACCAGCTGGCTGGTGTGTTTACGGACATATTCAATCAGTCCCTATCCCAGTCTGCTGTTCCCACATGCTTCAAGAGGGCCACCATTGTTCCTGGTCCCAAGAAAGCTAAGGTAACTGAGCTAAATGACTATCGCCCCGTAGCACTCACTTCAGTCATCATGAAGTGCTTTGAGAGACTAGTCAAGGATCATATCACCTCCATCCTGCCAGACACCCTGGACCCACTCCAATTTGCTTACCGTCCCAATAGGTCCACAGACGACGCAATCGCAATCACACTGCATACTGCCCTAACCCATCTGGACAAGAGGAATACCTATGTAAGAATGCTGTTCATCGACTACAGCTCAGCATTTAACACCATAGTACCCTCCAAGCTCGTCATTAAGCTCGAGACCCTAGGTCTCGACCCAGCCCTGTGCAACTGGGTCCTGGACTTCCTGACGGGCCGGCCCCAGGTGGTGAGGGTAGGAAACAACATCTCCACCCCGCTGATCCTCAACACTGGGGCCCCACAAGGGTGCGTTCTCAGCCCTCTCCTGTACTCCCTGTTTACCCATGACTGCGTGGCCAAGCACGCATCCAACTCAATCATCAAGTTTGCTGACGACACTACAGTGGTAGGCTTGATTACCAACAACGACGAGACGGCCTACAGGGAGGAGGTGAGGGCCCTCGGAGTGTGGTGTCAGGAAAATAACCTCTCACTCAACGTCAACAAAACAAAGGAGATGATCGTGGACTTCAGGAAACAGNATTTGCTTACCGTCCCAATAGGTCCACAGACGACGCAATCGCAATCACACTGCATACTGCCCTAACCCATCTGGACAAGAGGAATACCTATGTAAGAATGCTGTTCATCGACTACAGCTCAGCATTTAACACCATAGTACCCTCCAAGCTCGTCATTAAGCTCGAGACCCTAGGTCTCGACCCAGCCCTGTGCAACTGGGTCCTGGACTTCCTGACGGGCCGGCCCCAGGTGGTGAGGGTAGGAAACAACATCTCCACCCCGCTGATCCTCAACACTGGGGCCCCACAAGGGTGCGTTCTCAGCCCTCTCCTGTACTCCCTGTTTACCCATGACTGCGTGGCCAAGCACGCATCCAACTCAATCATCAAGTTTGCTGACGACACTACAGTGGTAGGCTTGATTACCAACAACGACGAGACGGCCTACAGGAAGGAGGTGAGGGTCCTCGGGTTTTCGCCTGCTATATCGCTTCTGTTATACTCACATACATTATTTGAACACTTTTAGAAACTTCAGAGTGTTTCCTATCCAATAGTACTAATTATGTGCATATCCTATTTTCTGGGCCTGAATGGCAGGCATTTTACTTTGGGCACGCCAAACTCTCCAAAACCGTCTCCTCGGCAGAAGTTAAACAATTTTGTATATAATGTTTACATATCCGACATTACTCATATCAAATGTATACACTGTACTCTAAACCATCTACTGAATCTTGCCTATGCCGTTCGGCCATCGACTCAAATCTCTAGCCACTTTAATAATTATAATTGGATGAAATAAATGTATCACTAGCCCCTTTAAACAATGCCATTTATATAATGTTTACATATCCTACATTACTCATCTCATATGTATATACTGGACTCCATACCATCTACTGCATCTTGCCTACGCCGGTCAGCCATCGCTCATCCATATATTTATATGTACATACTCGTATTCATTCCTTTACTCTTGTGTGTATAAGGTAGTTGTTGTGAATTTGTTAGATTACTTGTTAGATACTACTGCATGGTCGGAACTAGAAGCACAAGCATTTCGCTACACTCGCATTAACATCTGCTAACCATGTGTATGTGACAAATAAAATTTGATTTGATTTGGTAGGCCTGATCAACGACACCGATGAGACAGCCTATATGGAGGAGGTCAGAGACCTGGAAGTGTGGTGCCAGGACAACAACCTCTCCCTCAATGTGAGCAAGACAAAGGAGATGATTGTGGATTTCGAATGGTATTGTAATTCCACCCCACAGAATACAGTATCATATAGTATCTTGGGAGCGCCAAAACCCTTTTGAGCACTAGTGATTTGATTTGGAATTGTTGTTTCGGGCCTATTAACACATTTTGAAGCATGCCTTGTAAGAGGCTTTATTTGTGGCACCGGTGAGGGGGTATGCTGTAACAATTTAACTACTATGTGATTTTAGTGCCCCATCAATTTAAAATGTATAGGGGACAGATTAGATAACCGTGTATATAGCCAAGTTATCGTTACTCATTGTGTATTTATTCCTTGTGTTATTATTTCTATATTATAAAAAATGTGGGGCCCGTTAGTAAGCATTTCACTGTTAGTCTTCCTCTGTTGTTTACGAGGCAAGATTGGAGTTGCAGCTAGTTTTAACCTTAACAGGTTGAGCATCTTGCCATGTCCTTTTGGTCTGTTTTTCCCTGTTGTCGCCGCCAGTTTGGAAGCCTTTGTTAGGCCTCTAGAAGTGCAAGTGATATAAAACACCAAATATGAATTAATATGCTGTAATGTGTAAATACTTTACCTAGCACCTAACCTGCTTGCACCAATCCCTTGTAATTACAGTAAAATACAAGCCCCTCCCCTGAATACATTTCATTCATCCATTCCAATTACGGTAGCATTTACTTTTTTTTTGGAGTATAATACAGTACATTTTATGGTATTGTACTGTGTCATTACACAGTACTTGCTTTGATACCATCTTTATATTACAGTAGGTGTACAGTAATATTAAATACAGAATTTTATTTGCCACGAGCTGCCTGTAAAACTACTGTCAAATTCAAGGTAACCTGTCAAAATTATAAATATATAACTATTTCAGCAAGACATTACATTGTTGATGGTAGCCTCCGTGCAGGCATACAAGCACAGCCAGCAGGCCCATATTTATGGATTAAGGAATTCAAATTATGATTTCTTAATGTGGTAGTACCAAATACTATAGACAGATAATCCAAATAATCTAAAATATCCAATTTGTTTGTCATTCAGTTTTAAATTAAAATTGAATGTTTTATTATGCGATGGCAATGAAAACTTCAGAAAAGTGTTTTGAAAACGGAGTAAAATCTATTGTCGAATAAAATGGTCACAGCCAATACAAGTTTACGGTTCCTGACAAAATGAGAAAAGTATTTCTATTGATAAAAGTTTTTTCAAGAAACAAATTTTTTGGAAAATTAGAAATGCCCCAAATGCCTGTAGTTTCAAAATTACGCATGAAAAACATATTCAAAATACGAAAGTGAACGGCAGTGGATTCGTCGCATACAGACCTCATTTGCACATCTGACAAGTAGCTAGGTTTTGCGTTTCCTCGAGGGCAGGAGTTGTTGCTAGCGAGTCGACTACCGGCTATATAAGCGCATACAAGATGCTGCTCATCAGCCACCTATTTAGTTGTTGGTGTGCCTTCTCAAGACTTCGATTCTGCCACCACACATTAACTTATAAAGTGTTCGTTTATTTGCAGCACTGCTTTTGCCCTTTTGGTTTACCGTTGCTGTTTTCGAGATGCAGGCTCACTTTGATCATCCTTGAACTCTGAATAACTGTGGATTCGTCGCTTTGGTCCAAAATAGGTTATTTCATACAAAATGCGGATATCAAGATCTGAAGTTCAACCTACTCAAAGACAAGTAGTCTAAAGATTTCAAGCGATGGCTGTTGATCCAGTCATATTTTCAAACGAATGTTTTTTACGCGCGACTCCAAGGATGAGTCCAAATTAAGTTGTGATAATGAGACATATGGACCACAAAATCTCAGACCCTTTACATAACCCCCAAGTGAAATATTAATATTACTCTCTAAGGTCGCGTGCAATTATTTGGACATGGACAATGGATACTTTAAGAATTGCAGTAAATGGTGTTTCTTATACCGAGGCATCAGAGATCTACAAACCACATGCTGATCCGTTCACTGGTCCAATAACAAATCTTGCACCTTGGAATTTCGCAGTTTTGGCTACCTTGATGTTTGTTATAACATCTTTGTCTCTCTTTGAAAATTTCACTGTTATGTTGGCCACTTACAAGTTCAAACAGCTGAGACAGCCCTTAAATTATATCATAGTTAATTTATCTCTCGCTGACTTCCTTGTGTCACTCACCGGTGGAACAATAAGTTTTCTAACAAACGCCAAAGGGTATTTTTTCCTTGGAAATTGGGCTTGCGTTTTGGAAGGTTTTGCTGTCACCTATTTCGGTAAGTTCAGCATTGTTCATGGTTATGTATTTGAATAAATTGGATGCTGGGGTAATCGCACACTTACTGTAGGTGTCTGTTAGAGCTGTTGGAGATTCCAAAATGTTGCAAAAATAATAACATTTGAAGGTCAAAGACTGATCGTTTGATTGACTGTTTGTTTGTTTTACTGTTTGGTTTCTTAGACAGTTTAAAAAAAAGACAGCCGAATAGAAGCCATTCATCATTTGTAGTGCATCTCGCAGTTCTTTTAAAGCATTTTGTTGCGGTGAGAAATGTACCTAAAACTGATGGCAAAATGACACACAGACAGATATGATCGTTTGATAACATTTTTTAAAATGTGAATACATGATCTAATTTAGGAAACGCATACATTTTTGTTGCACAACATAGCCTTATAGTCAACAGTGTCAACAGTGAAAACACTTTGTTGCTGTGAAAGTAGGCTACAGTAGCTACAGTATGTAGACATAGTTGTCCCTGGCAATATCTCATTACATCAGAAGGCAGTAATCTGTTTATTATGACGCCTTAATCCATTTGTTTTTGAGCTGGTTTGTATGTAAGACATTCTGAGAGAGGTGCGGCCCCTGGAGAGAGTATGTCACAAACGCAGTAGTGGGTTATTTTCTTGCTGGTCTGAGGGAAACGCATAGGCAGTCTAGGTTAGGGAGTATGACATTCAATAAAAGCTTGAGTGGCGGTTTCAAAAGCTTTCAGGGAAGTATTTAGACTTCAGAGAACATGCTGCCCAGTTTCATACGTCTTTGTGGATTAGTGTGTATTAGTTGATCGTGATGGAATAGAACCAAGATAGACTATACACAAGTTGTTGTCATTCATAGTTAAAAACAATTTTTATCTACATTGAGAAAATCCCCTTTGTACATTTTTGGGGTCAAAGAAGGTTCCATAAATGCACAAAGCTGTATGAATTATTAACATAGTTGTTTCCAATTTTCTAATAAATCAAAGTTTGTAGCATTCTCAGACAATTATTTGAACCAAAAGGCAGTAGGGTAATTCTTTACAGTAAGTATACCTGTGTAATAACACTGTCATTACACTAGTAACAGCATTGTATTAACATTAGCATATTATTAGTATAGCCATGGAGTTGAGCAGTTTTTATAATTACACAAAAGGAATATTGGCTGCTCCTTATTTCACGTGTGACCCAAATAGCACTTATTTGGGTCCTTTATATACTTTTCTACAACAACAATTCTGAATTAAATGTAGTGTTAAGGAGAGAGTAAGTGTACTGTAGTCTTGCCCCAGAGACTGTAGTACATAAGCAAACCTTTGAGAGTGAGTTATACTGTAATTAAGCACAGCTTTTTCACTCCATTAGGAGGCAGCCTAATGTACCTTTACTGCATCATTAGCCTATTTTAGGTAAGTGTACCTCAATATGTACCTCACATGGATGATATATATATCCTGCTAATTGCTGTAGCTATACCCTAAGTGCTGTCACATTTGCACTTAAATAACTCTCGCTGAGAATGTAACTCAAAATCCTGTTGTGGTTGGAATCATAGTGTTCTGCCTTTTCACTGACATTGTCACAATGGAATGTGAATATCATATACATACACTCTTTGAAAAAGGAGCTACCTAGAACCATAAAGTTTTCTTCCGCTGTCCCTGTGGTAGAACTGAACCTTTTTTGGTTCCAGCTAGAAACTTTTCACCGAAGGGTTATTTGAGGGTTCTACCTGGAATCAGACAGGGTTATCCTACAGGAACAGCCTAAAATCCTTTTAGGGTTCTAATTAGCCCCTTTTCTTTAATTTTCCATTCATTTTTCATACTGTTTTGATGTAGCCTCCTTTTTTTGTTGTGTCCATTTTCTTTTAATGTATTTCACTGTTAGCTTCTATATTTAAAAGGGTTAAAAGGGAGCCCTCAATCCTGTTTATAAACTTGTACATTTGACTCTATGTTCCACAATAAAACATATTTTGAAACAGAATTTAGTTTGGTAAAGTGGGGGTTAATATAAGGGTTACTGAGTTAGCTGAAGTTGGCTAGCTAGCTTAGAACGGACGACCAGTCCTTTTACATAGCAACATGACCAAAATAACTAAGGACCACATTTTTGTCCAGACTATATCTTCGTTTAAAAATTATGTTTTTTATGAAAATATGTCATTTATTGTTATTTTAACATGTTAGTAATCGTTTTATTAATAGTAATAAGGCACGCGAGTCAGTGCTATGTAATGAATATAGTCACAGGTAAATGGGTTAAGAAGTGATGTGGCTTCTGGGCCCTACATAATGCCCATAATACCCTTCTTTCAGGGATTGTTGCTATGTGGTCCCTGGCGGTCCTGTCCTTCGAGCGCTACTTTGTGATCTGCCGGCCTCTGGGGAATGTCCGTCTGAGGGGGAAGCATGCAGCGCTGGGCCTGCTGTTCGTCTGGACCTTCTCCTTCATCTGGACTATCCCTCCTGTGTTCGGCTGGTGCAGCTACACCGTCAGTAAGATCGGCACCACCTGCGAGCCCAATTGGTGAGAGGCAACTGAGAGAGAGCAGAGGGCACACATCCTATAGTAAACATACTGTAGATGTACAGCAACATCAACTCCTGTTTGTATCATACACGCACTTAGGTACACATGGGCCATTCTTGAATAGCATTGGGATTTTCCAATTGCAGTGGCATTTGGGCATGGCAAAAATGGTTGTATGAACTACAGATAGCCCCTTTAAAGGAATAGTTAACATTGTCATAATATGACTGGGCCATCTAGAAAATGGTGGAAATGTAATTCAAATGTTTATGGTCTACTTTCCTCTGACCGCAGGTATTCCAACAACATTTGGAATCACACCTACATCATCACCTTCTTTGTGACCTGCTTCATAATGCCCTTGGGGATGATCATCTTCTGCTATGGGAAGCTCCTACAGAAGCTGAGGAAGGTCAGTTTCCATGTATAGAATACTGGCACTACTGGGAGAGGATGCAACTGAACCAAAGTAGTCCTTGGTTGACTAGCAAGCACATGCTTGGGAATATTTGTAATTGTCTAGTCATTATGTCCTGGTGTATTCAAGACTTTCAGGTCAGTTCTTAAAGTCTTTAAATAAACTCACATAACAGACTTAATAGCTCAATAACCAAAGCTGTTTGTTGTCACGTCAATCCTCAGGTGTCCCATGGCAGGCTGGGTAATGCCAAGAAACCGGAGCGTCAGGTGAGCCGCATGGTGGTGGTGATGATCGTCGCTTACCTGGTGGGCTGGACACCCTACGCAGCCTTCTCCATCATTGTCACAGCCTGTCCCACCATCTACCTGGACCCCAGACTGGCTGCCGCACCCGCTTTCTTCTCCAAGACGGCTGCAGTCTACAACCCAGTAATCTACGTCTTCATGAACAAGCAGGTATCTCACCCCCCCCCCCCCCCCGAACGCATGGCTACTTATGACATTCTCTGGCTTGTTAATTACATTGAAAGCTTAAACAGTATGGATCTGTGATACTGCTGTTATTATTGTTGTCCAAGGGTTTAGACAACCATTCCCAGGTGTACTGTGAATAAGGCCAGGATACATTCAGATCAACAGTAACACAACAGTAACATAGTTTGTGATTGCTTTTGTTTTGGTGGTGTTGGAGGTGTAACTGTGTTAGAGCTGTCAAATCCACAAGCAGCTCCTGGCGTTACCTATCGCGGACATGCCATTGGATGCACTGAATTGCATTAGTAGAAATCCCATGCAGCTACATTACACAATTTGAACACTGGAATGTGTGATATAATCTACACCTCGGTTAGGCTTCTATAAATCCCTATTATTGGTGTCGTTATTTCTATATAGCCTACACTTTCTCATTCTGAACTTCTAACGCGGGTTGGATTTAAGGACAGGTGTGGTTTCATGACAATTAGCACAAGAGCAGCCAATTACCGATTTGACAGCTCTAACGCAATTACACCACTGACACCGCCTAAACAAAAGCAATAATAAATTATGCGTTTGTCGGCTAACTGCTGATCTGATTTAATCCTGGCCTGTTGCTTATGAATTCTCTGAATTTTGCAATATGAATGGAAATACAATTCGGCAGGTTTCAGGAGGAAAAATGCCCACCAGTTCTCTGCCAGGTTGTGGCAAGTCTCACTCAACTGACACAGAGCTGAGAGGCATCATCAATTGTTAGTCCTGGGATGAAAGCCTTTGAGGAAAACAGCTGACAGTTCTTTTTCAGCCTGTTGTTTTTGGGTGTTAGCCTGTCCTTAAATAATGTATGGTGTATGAATAAATTACATGTGAAATATAGAATGTAGAACTGTCCATGCTGGCTAGCTGCTTTAAAAATGCATCAGCTCCTCAATCCGCAGGCAGATACCAGTTTGTTTTGCAATTACCAAAAGGTATTCTGCACATTGAGCATGGGAAATGCGTTAAACAATGTATTATTATTATTATTATTATTATCCTGAGTGGCGCAGCGGTCTAAGGCACTGCATCTCAGTTCTAGAGCCGTCACTACAGACCCTGGTTCAATTCCAGGCTGTATCACAAACGGCCATGATTGGGAGTCCCATAGGGCGGCGCAAAATTGGCCCAGCGTCGTCCGGGTTAAGGTTTGGCTGGGGTAGGCCGTCATTGTAAATAAGAATTATTTAACCTTAAATAAAGGTTAAATATTATTTTTTTAAATACTATTATCAGGGGTTCTTGATTTCTCTCTGCTCATTAAAAGAGAGATATTCAGAGTATTCAGACCGTTGACTTTTTCCACAATTTGTTACGTTACAGCCTATTTCTAAAATTGATTAAATCGTTTTTTTTACTCATCAATCTACACACAATACACCATAATATCAAAGCCATTTATTTATGCAAATGTGTTAAATAAAAAAAACATTTACATAAGTATTCAGTCCCTTTACTCAGTACTATGTTGAAGCACCTTTGGCAGTGATTATAGCCTTGAGTCTTCTTGGGTATGACGCTACAAGCTTGGCACACCTGTATTTGGGGAGTTTCTCCCATTCTTCTCTGCAGATCCTCTCAAACTCTGTCAGGTTGGATGGGGAGCGTCGCTGCACAGCTATTTCCAGGTATCTCCAGAGATGTTAAATCGGGTTCAAGTCCGGGCTCTGGCTGGGCCACTCAAGGACATTCAGAAACTTGTCCGAAGCACCTCTTACATTGTCTTGGCTGTGTGCTTAGGGTCGTTGTCCTGTTGAAAGGTGAAACTTTGCCTCAGTCTGAGGTCCTGAGCACTCTGGAGCAGATCTCTGTACTTTGCTCCTCTCATCTTTCCCTCCATCCTGACTGGTCTCCCAGTCCCTGCCGCTGAAAAACATCCCCAAAGCATGATGCTGCCACCACCATGCTTCACCGTAGGGATGGTGCAAGGTTTCCTCAAAACGTGACCCTTAACATTCAGGTCAAAGAGTTCAATCTTGGTTTCATCAAACTAGAGAATCTTGTTTCTCATGGTCTGAGAGTCCTTTAGGCAGTCATGTGCCTTTTACTGAGGAGTGGCTTCCGTCTGGTGGAGTGCTGCAGACATGGTTGTCCTTCTGGATGGTTCTCCCATCTCCACAGAGGAACTCATGCCCTCATATTGCCAACAAGTGCTCAGCATATGTGGGAACTCTTCAAGACTGTTGGAAAAGCATTCCAGGTGAAGCTGGTTGAGAGAATGCAAAGCTGTCATCAAGGCAAAGGGTGGCTATTCGAAGAATCTCAAATATAAAATATATTTTGATGTGTTTAACACTTTTTTGGTTACTACATGATTCCATATGTGTTATTACATAGTTTTGATGTCTTCACTATTTTTCTACAATGTAGAAAATAGTACAAATAAAGAAAAACCCTTGAATGAGTAGGTGCTCTAAAACCTTTGACCGGTAGTGTATGTAAATAAGTCATTTCTGTTATAATTTTTTTTAAATAAATTTGCTCAAATTTTAAAAACCTTTTTTCGCTTTGTCATTATTGTGTATTGATGAGGGAAAAAAACAATTTAATTCATTTTAGAATAAGGCTGTAACGTAACAAAATTAGAGTTAAGGGGTCTGAATACTTTCCGAATGCACTGTAGATTTACATTTACACAGAGCCACAATGAATTTGGTCAATGATAGACATTAAATTACAATTTTTTCCTTTTTTTAACCAAATTTATATTTTTTATGTAAATGGAAGTTACAAAGCCTCATGCGTGTGCTTTTTCATTCCCATTGTGGTGATACTGATGGGTTCTATGGCAACCAAATAGAGCCACATAAATTGTATTCTCTTCCATATATGGCCATTTATTTTTGTTTTCTGCATGCCCTCTTATTGCCAATTGAGCCTGAGGAGGTCTATCACTGTGGTGGGGTACGTTTTTCAAAACCAAGGAAAATCACAAAAGCAGTATCTAAAAACTTCAATAGCATGCTGTTTACATAACATTTTTGATTTGGTAAAAAAAAAACTGAACGTATGTACATACTTGGTTGACTGTCCGGTATAGTATACTGTATTGGTCAGGGAGATTTTGGTCACCCGGAGGGAGTCTGCATGAATTCTGCCTGTCCATCTGACTGGCTGCTCCACTTTAGATCTGTCCTGTAAATAGGTCACTGTATTTATAAAAGAGCAGGGGATGTGAATACATGTAAATAAGGACAGCTAGCAGGCAGATCCTGGCATCAACATACCTCAGAGGTAGGACGGTTGTAAAAGTCAACTGACCTTAAGCAATGGGGTGGTTCAAAGTATATCATACACAGGTCACAGCAAGGTCAAGGAGGAACGTTCTACCATTATCCTTTGATATTTCTTAGAAGAAAGAGCTTTGATCTTACAAGGTCAGTCCCTCAAAATACAAATGAGGAACCACAGTCCCCAAAGATCACAGTTGTCAGGCAGAAGGTTTTGATTAATAATTGAGCAAATTAAGTCTTGTCTGTGGCTGTGTGATGAATGGTTGGCATGCCATAGTCTCTCTATTGTGCCATATCAAATCAAATCACATTTGTATTTGTCACATGTGCCGAATACAACAGGTGTAGAAATGCTTACTTACAAGCCCTTAACAAACAATGCAGTTAAGAAAAATAAGTGTTAAGTAAAAAATAGAGAAGTACATTTAAAAATATATAAATTAAAGAGCAGCAGTAAAATAACAGTAGCGAGGCTATATACAGGGGTTACCGGTACAGAGTCAAAGTGCGGGGGCACATGGTAGTCGAGGTAATTGAGGTAATATGTACATGTAGGTAGAGTTAAAGTGACTATGCATAGATAATAAACAGGAAGTTAAAGAGGGGGGGACAATGCAAATAGTCTGGGTAGTCATTTGACTAGCTGTTCAGGAGTCTTATGGCTTGGGGGTAGAAGCTTTCGGTGCGGTAGCAGAGAGAACAGTCTATGACTAGGGTGGCTGGAGTCTTTGACAATTTTTGGGGCCTTCCTCTGACACCGCCTGGTATAGAGGTCCTGGATGGCATGAAGCTTGGCCCCAGTGATGTACTGGGCTGTACGCACTACCCTCTGTAGTGCCTTGCGGTTGGAGGCCGAGCAGTTGCCATACCAGGTAGTGATGCAACCAGTCAGGATGCTCTCGATGGTGCAGCTGTAGAACTTTTTGAGGATCTGAGGACCCATGCTAAACTCAGTCTGCTGAGGGGGAATAGGTTTTGTCGTGCCCTCTTCACGACTGTCTTGGTGTGCTTGGACCATGTTGGTGATGTGGATGCCAAGGAACTTGAAGCTCTCAACCTGCTCCACTACAGCCCCGTCGATGAGAATGGGGGCCTGCTCGGTCTTCCTTTTCCTGTAGTCCAGAATCATCTCCTTTGTCTTGATCATGTTGAGGGAGAGGTTGTTATCCTGGCACCACATGGCCAGGTCTTTGACCTCCTCCCTATAGGCTGTCTCATCATTGTCTGTGATCAGGTCTACCACTGTTGTGTCATCGGCAAACTTCATAATAGTGTTGGAGTCGTGCCTGGCCATGCAGTCGTGAGTGAACAGGGAGTACAGGAGGGGACTGAGTACCCCTGAGGGGCCCCTGTGTTGAGGATCAGCGCGGCGGATGTGTTGTTACCTACCCTTACCACCTGGGGGAGGCCCGTCAGCAAGTCCAGGATCCAGTTGCAGAGAGAGGTGTTTAGTTCCAGGGTCCTTAGCTTAGTGATGAGCTTTGAGGGCACTATGGGGTTGAACGTTGAGCTGTAGTCAATGAATAGCATTCTCACATAGGTGTTCCTTTTGTCGAGGTGGGAAAGGGCAGAGTGTCGTGCAATAGTGATTGCATTATCTGTGAATCTGTTAGGGCGGTATGCAAATTGGAGTGGGTCTAGGGTTTCTGGGATGATGGTGTGATGTGAACCATGACCAGCCTTTCAACGCACTTCATAGCTACATACATGAGTGCTACGGGTCGGTAGTCATTTAGGAAGGTTACCTTGGTGTTCTTGGGCACAGGGACTATGGTGGTCTGCTTGAAACATGTTGGTATTACAGACTCAGTCAGGGACACGTTGAAAATGTCAGTGAAGACACTTGCCAGTTGGTCAGCGTATGCTCAGAGTACAAGTCCTGGTGATCCATCTGGCCCTGCGGCCTTGTGAATGTTGACCTGTTTAAAGGTCTTACTCACATCGGCTACGGAGAGCGTGATCACGCAGTCGTCCGGAACAGCTGATGCTCTCATGCATGCTTCAGTGTTTCTTGCCTCGAAGCAAGCTTAGAAGTAATTTGGTTGGCTCATGTTACTAGGCAGCTCGCGGCTGTGCTTCCCTTAGTATCTGTAATAGTTTGCAAGCCCTGCCACATCCGACGAGCATCGGAGCCGGTGTAGTACGATTCAGTATTAGTCTTGACGCTTTCCTGTATTGACGCTTTGCCTGTTTGATGGTTCGTCAGCTTCCGGATTAGAGTCCTGCTCCTTGAAAGCGGCAGCTCTACCCTTTAGCTCAGTGCGGATCTTGCCTGTAATCCATGGCTTCTGGTTGGGGTATGAACATACAGTCACTGTGGGGACGACGTCATTGATGCACTTATTGATGAAGCTTGTGACTGATGTGGTGTACTCCTCAATGCCATCGGAAGAATCCCGGAACATATTCCAGTCTGTGCAGGCAAAACAGTCCTGTAGCTTAGCATCTGTGACATCTGACCACTTCTTTATTGACCGAGTCACTGGTGCTTCCTTGTAGGCCTCCTTGCTCGCACACTCCTTTTCAGTTCTGCCCACAAATGTTCTATAGGATTGAGGTCAGGGCTTTGTGATGGCCACTCCAATACCTTGACTTTGTTGTCCTTAAGCCATTTTGCCACAACTTTGGAAGTATGCTTGGGGTCATTGTCCATTTGGAAGACCCATTTGTAACCAAGCTTTAACTTCCTGACTGATGTCTTGAGATGTTGCGTCAATATATCCACATCACTTTCCTCCCTCATGATGCCATCTATTTTGTGAAGTGCACCAGTCCCTCGTGCAGCAAAGCACCCCCACAACATGATGCTGCCATCCCTGTGTTTCACGGTTGGGATGGTGTTCTTCGGCTTGCAAGCCTCCCCCTTTTTCCTCCAAACATAACGATGGTCATTATGGCCAAACAGTTCTATTTATGTTTCATCAGACCAGAGGACATTTCTCCAAAAAGTACGATCTTTGTCCCCATGTGCAGTTGTAAACTGCAGTCTGGCTTTTTTATGGTGGTTGTGGACCAGTGGCTTCTTCCTTGCTGAGCAGCCTTTCATGTTATGTCAATATAGGACTCGTTTTACTGTGGATCTAGATACTTTTGTACCGGTTTCCTCCAGCATCTTCACAAGGTCCTTTGCTGTTGTTCTGGGATTGATTTGCACTTTTCGCACCAAAGTACGTTCATCTCTAGGAGACAGAACACGTCTCCTTCCTGAGCGGTATGACGGCTGTGTGGTCCCATGGTGTTTATACTTGCGTACTATTGCTTGTACAGATGAACGTGGTACCTTCAGTCATTTGGAAATTGCTGCCACGGATGAACCAGACTTGTGGAGGTCTACAATTTTTTTCTGAGGTCTTGGCTGATTTCCTTTGATTTTCCCATGATGTCAAGCAGAGGCACTGAGTTTGAAGGTAGGCCTTGAAATACATCCACAGGTACACCTCCAATTGACTCAAATTATGTCAATTAGCCTATCAGAAGCTTCTAAAGCCATGACATAATTTTCTGGAATTTCCCAAGCTTTTTAATGCCACAGTCAACGTAGTGTATGTAAACTTCTGACCCACTGGAATTGTGATACAGTGAATTATAAGTGAAATAATCTGTCTGTAAACAATTGTTGGAAAAATTACTTGTGTCATGCACAATGTAGATGTCCTAACCAACTTTCCAAAACTATAGTTTGTCAACAAGGAATTTGTGGAGTTGTTGAAAAACGTGTATGTAAACTTCCGACTTCAACTGTAGATTGCACACAGGTGGACTTTATTTAACTAATTATGTGACTTCTGAAGGTAATTGGTTGCACCAGATCTTATTTAGGTGCTTCATAGTAAAGGGGGAGAATACATAGGCACGCACCACTTTTTTGATTTATATTTTTTTGAATTTTTTGAAACAAGTTTTTTTTTCTTCATTTCACTTCACCAATTTGGACTATTTTGTGTATGTCCATTACATGAAATCCAAAATAAAAATCCATTTAAATTACAGGTTGTAATGCAACAAAATAGCAAAAACACCAAGGGGGATGAATACTTTTGCAAGGAACTGTATGTGGCAAGATGAAAAACAGTTTTGTAGGAGAATGCCAGTACATCCTTCTCTGTACCATAATAGAACTAAATGGCATATTATATCATTAGTATTAGTAGTAGTAGTAAACGAAACTACTACTACTACTAATAATAATAATAATGATAATATATGCCATTTAGCAGAAGCTTTTATCCAAAACAACAGTCATCATGTATACATTTTACATATGGGTGGTCCCAAGAATCAAACCCACTATTCTGATATTGCAAGTGCCATGCTCTACCAACTGAGCTATACAGGACCACTGTACCACTCACCAAAGCTCTTCTGACACACAATCCTGCTGTCTATGTCCAGTGCACAGAAATATGGGAATTGAAATGTGTTCTCCATTTAGCTGAGAGGTGTGAAATGTTTATAATGTTTGCCTTCTTCATTTTGGAAAACCATCTAGCCTCCAGAATAGCCTTTCAATGGGACAGAAAAAGTGTTGTTGACGTTATTTTGCTCAAGCCATTCATAATTCCATTAAGGTGACACATTTTATGACCTTATGCTTGATATGACACATACTGTAGCTTAGTGCCACAGTTGCTTTCTTGTTGGTCTATTTTGGAACATCAAGCGAACACATTTGTCAAACAAACACTTAAATGTATTCTCTGCTAAAGCCTTAAAGATTTTAAGGTCAGTGGACAAAACACTGTGAATCTAAAGTGAACATCCATTTGAGAATAGGCCAGGATTCCCACGTTCGCAGAGATTGCTTTCACTGCAAACGCAGCATCCCACTGGGCAAAAACTGGTTGAATCAATGATGTTTCCATGTAATTTCAACCAAAATAATCTGTGATGACGTTGAATCAACATTGAAAACTGATTGGATTTGCAAAAAGTAATCAAGGGCATTTTGTCTTTTTTCACCCAACTTTTATCATAAATCCAATGATATGGTGATTTTTTTTATTTATGTCACGTTGAATTCACATCAGCTGAAAACTCAACCAAATGTAAATCATAATTAGAAGTTGAACTGACGTCTGTTCCCAGTGGGATATGTCATCTCAATCTGAAATTCCCTTTAAAAGCAGCATTGTCTTCAATCCGCGATTTAATTGAAAACTCGGCCATAGTGTTTATTTTCAGCAGCCTTTGGGAAAGTAAAGATGTGAAAAGCATTAGCTTGGACTTGATGTTGAAATGGAAACTTCAATAGTGGCACGGGTCATGCTTGAATTTGCTGGAGGCGATGCATTGAGGGTTTTCCTGGAATCTGCTTTTGGGACAGAAAAAGCTCACAAAAAGGTCAGTCACGTAACAGTTTTATCTGCAAGGTAATGTGGAAACAAGTAATGATTCAGAGCTTTTTAGAGTTTTTTTCTCCCACCCTTTTAGACAAAATTGTCAGGCCATTGACAGCATTGACAGGCCATTGATGTGTGCACTTCAGCAGTAGGATGGTGGTCAGTACTCCATCCCATCTGCCTTTTAAACAAATAGAAAAAAGCAAATGGCAGTGTTGCAATATGTTCTGAATATCTCTTGATAAGTATGATACATATCTCCTACCTGCACAGCCATGTAACTGTCTTCTGCTTATCTGCTTCTTTTTAAGAGGAGCTACAGTATCCTGACAGTTCAGTTAGCCACTTATTGCCTTGCAGTGTGATATCATGTTATCACCTGGGTCCTGTTCATAAGGCACCAATCAGAAGCCTACATGTTAATAAACAATTAATGTGCTTTTTGAACTCCAAAAATAACATTTATTTAATTCCTGTTTAAAAATGTTTTTCCCCCTTTGTACTGAAGGAACACTGCCTTCACTGGCTTTTTGACGTTTTCTTTTTGACTGGCTGTTCTAATGCCCTTTGTCCAGTTCAGGAAGTGCCTGATCCAGCTCTTTACCGGCAAGCCTGCGCCAGAGAACATGAACGCAACATCGCAGCGACCGGGAATGACGGGGGAGAGCTGCACGGGGGGCGAGATGTCAGCCATCGCCGCCCGCATCCCGGTCTGCGGCAACGCTCAGCCTAAGAATGAGGAGGAGTCTCCCAGCGAGTGCAGGTCCGTCGCCCAGCTACCGATCCCAGAGAACAAAGTCTGCCCCATGTAGGCCAACAGAAGACCCCCCCCTCCCACACACCTCCAGTCCTCACTGCCTTTCCATCCTCCCCTTCCATTCTTATACAGATGCATCTTCTCTTACTCACAAACTTATTGTGATAATTGTTAGTTTAAAGATGCTAGCTGTAACCACAAGGGTTCTCTGGTTAACTTTTTATGTATTAGTAAAAATAGAGGGAACCTGTCCGAAACCGGAGCACAAAAGAGGGACATAATACTTTAATGTATGGCAAGCAGACAGTCTACCCTAACTGCCTCTCTCTGCTGACTTTCATCTGAGGCTAAGCAGGGTCAGGCCTGACTGATGTCTGGGTAGGAGACCAGATGCTGTTGGAAGGGCTGTTAGAGGGCCAGTAAGAGGCATTCTTCTCGCCTCAATACCTTAGGGCTGTGATGGGGACACTACCACCCAAAGGGTGCCCTTAAACCAAGTTCCTGACTCTAATACAATCATGGCCACCTAATGCTCCCGTTAACCCCCTCTCCACTACAATGCAAGATTCTTTCAGCACGAAAACCGCTAATTCTTTAAGTCCCCTCCATCATTACTTATCATTATTCTGACAAGAACATTAAATGTTTGTTGACAGTGATTAAATATTAACAAGTCAACAAGCTAGAAATCGTGGCTGTAAATGTACTATTTGCTTGTCTGATTCCCTCCAACTTTACTTGAGTCCTGAGTTCTTTTTGTTCTGTTAGGCCTAATTATCATCAGCTACCTAACAGTTTGTTGTATTAGAGGGGGCCCGTACACACTCAGCTTGTACAACTGATGTACTCTTTATTGTATCACAAATGTTGTGCCAAGTGCACTGCACATCAGTTGTACAACTTGAGTGTGCACCACCTGCATTATCAAGGTTGTCATGAGGGGGCAGGTGTCGAGTCCTACTCTTACCCAGAAAAGCCAGACTTAGTAGATGAGAGCTGGCTACCATCAGACTGCTTTCATCTGTAGCTCTTTTCCCCTTTGAAGCCCCTGCGATGGCAACTGCTGAGAGGGTATTGTTTTCTATATGTTTCTGTACATTTTTCTTTCTCTTGAGGAGATTCGATGGGGAAGTTTCGATTCAAAACAATGAGACTTGGTGCAACTGGCCCCCTGCTGGCTCTGCTGAGGGACTGTATATTTATGATGAGTCCACAAAGAAAATCCTTTCTTTCTTCAACACACTGTGACTGTACATTGTATGTCGAGAAATAATGTATATGGACACTGTGAACGGTTCCAGTGAATCCGAGTAGCTCTGCTCATCATTAGCGTAGATAAATACCATAGCAATGTACACAAAAGCATTGTACAATGAGGATCACATTACAAAGCATGGGTTAACAGTCAGCAATATTTTAGCACAAGATACTGTAACACTGTTGACTTTAGAACTGGTTACAGTAGATGTAGTAATACGTTTCAGGTGTATTCAAACTTATGTTAATTTCTCTTGACACCGTCTCTTGTTCACCATTCTGTGCAGCACCATCATTGAATAAGTTGAACAGTAATAATAATGTGATAATATCCATAATAATATGTGATAATATCCATTTGCCGGGTACAGCACAGACCCTGATCATATTGCATGAGTCAGTCTCAACAAATACATAATGTACAAATTAATCTCGCATTGCCACACTTCATGGTCTTGTTCACTGGGCTGTTGGAACGAATGTAACAAAGCCGGAAAATGAAGTTTTGTATAAATAAGGGTTGATACGTACAAGTCTCCACAAGGATAGTAAAACCAAAAAACACACACACACACACAAACTGTAGGCCTATACACGTTACACACACAAAAGCATTATGACAATGTTCCGTTTTCTGAGGATACATGAGCAGGTAGTAGGGGTGGTAACCTCGCCTTCGAGAATACAGGGACAGGAACATTTTTAAGAACACATCAGAGATTTGGACAGGAATCACGTACTGATATACTGATAAGTTGAGGAAGCAGTCCAAATGTGGACAGATAAGTATAATTTATATATTTTTCTCATTTTTGCCCTGAATTTCATGCACCTCCAACAGTGTTTGTTGTATTGTACTTACAGTGGCATGTTGAGAATTGTTCTGCTGTGTTTTTAGTGTAACTATTTTGTCTTTAGTTGCAGGTCATGCATGCTAGTTGTTAGAAAAACTAATGTCTGTACTGGATTAAAATATATTTTTAAAAGCAATAATTGGTTGTGCTGCTGTCTGGGTTTCTGAATCATTATGTACAATACCATTGGAGAACAGGGCAAACTCAGCAAGCATTAGCATCTGTAAGATGACATAACGTAGTACATCCACAGACAATACAAGGAAAATGGTTGATTAATAAGATTATATATTTTTAAAGGAGTTATTCTATTTTCTGGGTTTCTGAATCAATGTGAACGATACCATTGTAAAGCAGGAGATACACAGAAAGCACATAAAACATAGTACATCCACAGACATTACAAGGAAAACATTAGATAAGATTTCTACCAAGGACTAGAGTCTTAATCCCATCTCAATTGTTAATTCTCAGAGAAAATCAGTTCCAAGGTTTCTATTCTTTCTTTTTCCATACACTATCACAATCAGTTTTCAATCTGTGCTTGTGTTGATATATAGATTTCTCCATGCATGTTGTATCTGTGAGCCAATCCCATCCTTATTAGCCCAGGTTGCATTGAACCAGATATTATGGACAGTATGGGATGTCGCAAGGTCCCATTACCTCCTTCATTATGACGATATTACAGAGCGTGTCCCCTACACCATATTGTATTTATGCTTTAACTTGACACTCCGGACAAATTGTTGTGGATTAAATTGGCCTGTATAGCCATCAGGGACATCTGGGTCACATTAGACCTTGATGAATTAGATTCACTAAAAGGGTAGAGAGAGACCGAGAGAGTGAGACAGTGAGAGGCCTCCCTCCTCCTCTCCCCCCTTTACTCCTGCACTATGTCTCCCTCTCAGCTCTTACCTCTCACAAGTTTCTGTGGACCACAGGAGAGAGGAGCCAGACTGCCATGGTCAACATGTCACTTTCAATCTCTGCCAGCAGTTCAACGGGACATGGTCTCTCTTTCACCTCCCCACTGCTGTTCACCAGAAACACAGCAACACATGTGGGATCAAATGGAGTGTAAACTCCCCGCAAAAATAATGCAAACAGTATTACAACAACTAGTCCTCAGGCCACAACTGTTATTGATTTAGATTGAGAATGAATGCTAGCCTTGTGATTCATTATTTAGTATTGATTCATTCAACACAACTGCTTGGACAAATGTTGCTTTCAGAAAGACATTTAACATTAGGACACTCTTCTAGGTCAGATGATAGAAGCTGTGTAGTGGGAGGAGGTGACATACACTGACACAGTAGATCAATAAGTGATGTTAGAGAACAATAACATCCATACATACTGAGGCATGATTGACCACACCATAACATTAGCCACTGATTTTATTCTGTTTCTATTATTATAGTCCCTTACCACTTTGTACTTACACAAATGGGGGTAGCAATAGCTTAAACATGATCCAGACAGAGGCAAGTTCGTCAACAATGCTGTTGATATCTATGTGTGTTTCTTTAGTCCGCCATGTACAGTGAGGGAAAAAAGTATTTGATCCCCTGCTGATTTTGTACGTTTGCCCAATGACAAAGAAATGATCAGTCTATAATTTTAATGGTAGGTTTATTTGAACAGTGAGAGACAGAATAACAACAAAAAAATCCAGAAAAACGCATGTGAAAAATGTTATAAATTGATTTGCATTTAAATGAGGGAAATAAGTATTTGACCCCTCTGCAAAACATGACTTAGTAGTTGGTGGCAAAACCCTTGTTGGCAATCACAGAGGTCAGACGTTTCTTGTAGTTGGCCACCAGGTTTGCACACATCTCAGGAAGGATTTTGTCCCACTCCTCTTTGCAAATCTTCTCCAAGTCATTAAGGTTTCGAGGCTGACGTTTGGCAACTCGAACCTTCAGCTCCCTCCACAGATTTTCTATGGGATTAAGGTCTGGAGACTGGCTAGGCCACTCCAGGACCTTAATGTGCTTCTTCTTGAGCCAATCCTTTGTTGCCTTGGCCGTGTGTTTTGGGTTATTGTCATCCTGGAATACCCATCCACGACCCATTTTCAATGCCCTGGCTGAGGGAAGGAGGTTCTCACCCAAGATTTGACGGTACATGGCCCCATCCATCGTCCCTTTGATGCGGTGAAGTTGTCCTGTCCCCTTAGCAGAAAAACACCCCCAAAGCATAATGTTTCCAGATCCATGTTTGACGGTGGGGATGGTGTTCTTGGGGTTATAGGCAGCATTCCTCCTCCTCCAAACACTGCGAGTTGAGTTGATGCCAAAGAGCTCCATTTTGGTCTCATCTGACCACAACACTTTCACCCAGTTGTTCTCTGAATCATTCAGATGTTCATTGGCAAACTTCAGACGGGCATGTATATGTGCTTTCTTGAGCAGGGGGACCTTGCGGGCGCTGCAGGATTTCAGTCCTTCACGGCGTAGTGTGTTACCAATTGTTTTCTTGGTGACTATGGTCCCAGCTGCTATCATTGACAAGATCTTGTCGTGTAGTTCTGGGCTGATTCCTCACCGTTCTCATGATCATTGCAACGCCCCAGGCCGAGGGAGATGGACAGTTATTTTGTGTTTCTTCCATTTGTGAATAATCGCACCACCTGTTGTCACCTTCTCACAAAGCTGCTTGCCGATGGTCTTGTAGCCCAATCCAGCCTTGCTCTTTGGTCTTGGCCATGGTGGAGAGTTGATCTGATTGATTGATTGCTTCTGTGGACAGGTGTCTTTTATACAGGTAACAAACTGAGATTAGGAGCACTCCCTTTAAGAGTGTGCTCCTAATCTCAGCTCGTTACCTGTATAAAAAACACCTGGGAGCCAGAAATCTTTCTGATTGAGAGGGGGTCAAATACTTATTTCCCTCATTAAAATGCAATTCCATTTATAACAGTTTTCACATGCGTTTTTCTGTTTTTTTTTTGTTGTTATTCTGTCTCTCACTGTTCAAATAAACCTACCATTAAAATGATAGACTGATGATTTCTTTGTCAGTGGGCAATCGTACAAAATCAGCAGGGGATCAAATACTTTTTTCCCTCACTGTACATATACGGTCAATGATGCAGCAAAACAAAACAAGCCCCATGTTCGACTCTCATTTAATAATTCACTGATGGATCTTTTTTAGTGACCTTCCATAAATAATCAGAGCAGTCTGTACTCTCATTTAGTCCAAACGCTGACAGGTGCTGTCCATCACCCCTTCTGTTTATTGTGTCGAGGTGCGGTAAGGCTGAAGGTGATGGACAAGTAGCACAGATGGACCAGCTGAAACTCAATGTGGACATCAGTCATCTTTTGAAAATAACGCTGACCACACAAACACCATGTAGGCTCTACACAGAGAATAGAGAATACAGGTCGCCTTCTCCTAATCATGTCCTGACTCCGTCCTTTTGAGATTGTCACAGTTGCTAGATCTATATAGGGTGAGCGGAGAAACTTAGCCTAGAATAAACTTGCTAACAAGCTGTCAGCTCAGAACTTGTTGGTCAGAACAGTGTCTGAGTTTTCACTGCGTTAGGTGCTAGCCTGAGACCACCACTGAACCATACTACTAGATTATTCTCACAATCTACAAGCCTGTCTGAGCAGCCATGCTCTTTCACTCTATAGCTGGCTGTAGCCTACTGTATATAGAGACAGCAAAGAGTCAGGGTGAAGACCTGTTGGTAGAGTGTTGGTTAACACCAAACCGGTGCGCCTGGCACCTAGCTACAACCATACCCAGTTCAAAGACACAAACATATTTTGTTTTACCTGTTCAGCCTCTGAATGGCACACATACGCAATTTATGTCTCAATTTTCTTAAGGTTTTAAAATCATTCTTTAACCTGTCTCCTCCCCTTCATCTAAACTGATTGAAATGGATTTAACAAGTGGCATCAATAAGGGATCATAGCTTTCACCTGGATTCAGTTGTTGAATCTTGTTATGTTCATACAAATATTTACACATGTTAAGTTGATATCATATATATTTTTTTAAATGTGGGTCTCAAAACAGGTGGGGCTCTGCCCTGACTAACAGGTCACCACTGGTGTGCTTTACTGTGTACTGTACTGAACTCTGATCTACTTTTCTGTACAGTACAGTTCTGAACTGTGCTCAACATTTTTTTACTCTACTGTACTCGACTGTGCTGTAGTGTTCTGTACTGAACTATACTCAATTTGTTTTTATTTTACTGTACTGTACTACTGTGCTCTACTGTTCTGTACTCTACAAACTTGTGAAACATAGACGTCTATGATTGGTTCAGATTTTGGGCCGGTCAGAACTGGGAACCAATCATCAACGTCTTTGTTTGGGCCAAATCAAGGCCATTCTGGACGGGAACAAAAATAAAAAATCTGTATATGTTGAAATTAAAGCCGGGCCGGACTGTGCAAAAAACGGCGCCCTTACCAAAAAAACATTCTTCTGGCAAACAGTTGTGGCAAACCTTTGGCAAATTTGCGGCAAATATTTAAGATTCTTCAAATAGCCACCCTTTGCCTTAATGACAGCTTTGCACACTCTTGGCATTCTCTAATCCAGTTTCACCTGGAATGCTTTTCCAACAGTATTGAAGGAGTTCCAACATATGCTGAGCACTTGTTGGCTGCTTTTCCTTCACTCTGCAGTCCAACTCATCCCAATTGGGTTGAGGTTGGGTGATTGTGGAGGCCAGGTCATCTGATGAAGCGCTCCATCACTCTCCTTCTTGGTCAAATAGCCCTACACAGCCTGAAGGTGTGTTGGTTCATTGTCCTGTTGAAAAACCAATGACCGTTGAAAAACCATTGTCCCACTAAGCGCAAACCAGATGGGATGGCGTATCGCTGCAGAATGCTGTGGTAGCCATGCTGGTTAAGTGTGCCTTGAATTCTAAATAAATCACAGACAATGTCACCAGCAAAGCACCCCCACACCATCACACCTCCTCCTCCATGCTTCACGGTGGGAACTACACAAGCGGAGATCATTCGTTGACCTACTCTGTGTCTCACAAAGACACAGCGGTTGGAACCAAAATTCTCAAATTTGGGCTCTGGTCTAATGTCCATTGCTTGTGTTTCTAGGCCCAACCAGTCTCTTATTTTTATTGGTGTCCTTTAGTAGTGGTTTCTTGGCAGCAATTTGACCATGAAGGCCTGATTCTACATTTGCACACACTGTACATATATTTTTATATTGTGTTACATTTGTTTTTGTTGCACTGCTTTGCTTTATCTTGGCCAGCTCGCAGTTGTAAATGAGAACTTGTTCTCAACTGGCCTACCAGGTTAAATAAAGGTGAAATAAAATGTAAAAAATAAAACATTTAGGGGCTTCACAGCAAAGGGGGTGAATACATATGCACGCACCACTTCTCAGATTTTTTTAATTTTTTTTACACAAGTAATTATTATTTTGTGTGTCCATTACATGAAATCCAAATAAAAATACATTTAAATTAAATGTTGTAGAATAGTAAAAATGCCAAGGGGGATGAATACTTTTGCAAGGCCCTGTAGCTAGTATCTCTAATAATGTGTTATTTTCTAGATTGTAAGTTGACTAATTTGGCAGGCAATTTTTGGTGTACAACTTTTGGTAAGCAGTGCAATTATATTGACCAAATTATAGCATAGCTGTTCTTCAGTCTTCCCGCGCTTTCATTCAAGCCCAACCAACCCCCTCTCTTTGTGTAACCAGCCGTCATAACGGTATATGTAATTCTGTGTGATTATTTAGGTATTTACTAAATAAATAATTAAACCAAATTTTGTATTGCTGATTCAACTTGGTAGCCAGGGTTCGTGAAGATAACTACAATGTTCAGATGAGACTGAAATAAGGTGATGATTAATGATTGACTGCTACTGATGTAAAAGATTACGAGGTCTTTAATAGTTTATTTGGAAGATAACAGCTATAAACATTCTTTCGTGGTGCCCCGACTTTCTAGTTAATTACATTTACATGATTTGTTTTATCAGGTAATATTCATTACAGAGAAATTATTTTATAAAATAGCAGGTCATATCACTTAATCCGGGCATAGCCAAAGACACGACATAGCTTACTTGGCAAGTTAGAGATGTGGCTGGCTCCCATGTCCCAATCCCATCAATGTGTAGACATGATTTTGGAGCAGATCACAGTCACAAGTTGACAAGCTGAATAAGGTTGCTAGCTAGAAAAGAGAGAGGCTATGACACTTTTGCTAATTATCTGGTTAAAAAAGGTTGCAGGCAGTGTAGCCGTGTAATGCTACTAGTATACAGGAAGCAACATTATGGGGGATGTGGGGGGGGTGATTTTCATTGTTGGACAAAAAAGACAAAAAAAACACCAGGAAATCAGCTCTAAATGTTTCAAATGTCTGAAATCTGTTCCCTAGTATTCCCACGCATAACAGAGAGACATATCATCGTATACAAATGTAAGCAAGGTTTGAAATTATTATGTTTTAGTCAAATATTATATCTGTTTGGGCTTCTTGTGGTCAATTTGCTACTATGTTCTGGCCCCCCGACTATCCGCTCAAGAAAAAATTGGCCCGTGACTGAATGTAATTGTTGATTCCTGGATTAGAGAATAGAGAGAGAGAGAAAATTGACACCATGAATGCAATTGATTTATGTGTCAACAACTTGACCCATACAGTATCTATGCGTCAATCTCATTGAATGCAATGTTGTCACCTAGTCATCATGTCTATGAGGCTTGTCTCTAGGCGTCAATATTGTGACACTAATCTTCCCCCTGCTGAATGCAATGTAAGCTTCATGTTCTTTGATTGCTATTTTTTGGGAAAAAATGCCAGATCTAACCTTTTCTGGGGATACCAGAATGCCATTTTGTAAAGGTAAATTAATCCCAAATACAAAAAGATCTTAGCTAGTGAGCATTTATCCTTTGCCAAGGAAATCCATCCACCTGACAGGTGTGGCATATCAATAAACTGATTAAACATCATGATCATTACACCAGTGCACCTTGTGCTGGGGACAATAAAAGGCCACTCTAAAATGTGCAGTTTTGTCACACAACACAATGCCACAGATATCTCAAGTTTTGAGGGAGCGTGAAATTGGCATGCTGACTGCGGGAATGTCCACCAGAGCTGTTGCCGGCTTCTCCACCTGCGGGATCTTCTGAGACCAGTCACCCGGACAACTGATGAAGCTGAGGACTATTTCTGTCTGTAATAAAGCCCCTTTGTGGGGAAAAACTCATTCTGATTGGCTGGGCCTGGCTCCCCAGCGGGTGGCCCCTGCCCAGTCATGTGAAATCCATAGATTAGGGCCTAATGAATTTATATAAATTGACTGATTTCCTTGTATGAACTGTAACTCAGTAAAATTATTGAAATTGTTGCATGTTGCGTTTATATTTTTGTTCAGTATATAAGCTTGACGCCCAGTCAAAAACAACAAAAGGACTTGAACTAAGTAGGTGGGACTTTCATAGGGTATATACTAGAAAATGAAAAATGGTTTGGGACTAGAATCTTTGTTACCTTTGGTAATTCTGTCAAATTTGTATCACGTCATATACGGATAGAGAGGATCGAGTCTGTCAAGTAATTTGTCTCAATCTTCTCAAGGTGGCAGTAGCTAGGCAGGCTGCGCTTGTGCATACAGCTCACTTTAAATGAAGTTCACCTTATAAAGGCTTCATAAAGGCTTCATAAGCACTACGTAAAGCATCATAACCATATTTTACGCTATATAAAGGCATCATAAATGTGGCATAACCGTGTGACAATCACCAGTGTCAAAAGTTACACAACCCACTATAAAGGGTGACATACTGTGCTGAAGGATTGCATATGCTCTAAAGTGATGTCCTGTTAGTCACATTACACCTAATCTCGTTCCCAGACGCTTCCACCCAAATGCGCGGAAGGTCTGGTTGACCAACGCATCAAACTTGGCCTTCATTAGTTGGGGTTAGGTTTAAAATCAAAATGTAAGAACATAAGTTGTGAAAATGGGCAGGGTTTAGCTGTAGTTATACTTTAGGTGGTTATAATCCTGAATGCTGATTGGTTAATAGAGCATTCCAACCGGTATCTATTCCACAAGTTACCAATAAACCTATGACGTCAAAATGCCTATTTATTCTGTTCCATCTGACTGCGCAATCCACTGTCGTATCAGCCCAGCCGGGCAAATTATAAAATTGATCTCCACTTTTAAAGCATCTTGTCACGACCTCGACTGAAGTCGGTTCCCCTCCTCGTTCTGGCGGCATTCGGCGGTCGACGTCACCGGTCTTCTAATCATCACCGATCGACTTTTCATTTTCCATTTGTCTTGTCTTGTTTTTCACACACCTGGTTTGCATTCCCCATCATTATCTGTTGTGTATTTAACCCTCTGCTTTCCCCCATGTCCTTGTGTGTGATTGTTTATTGTGAAGCCGTTTCTTTCCCGGCTGGTGCATTTCATTTATGCCTCGCCTGTTTTGCGTTTGGCATGTGAATTTGTATTTTACGCGTTTAGCGTTTTGCTTGATTATTTGTTTGAGTAAAGTGTTTTGCTCACTCAGTACTGTTCTCCTGCACCTGACTTTTAGGCACCAGCTACACAAGAGCCTGACAGAATCACACACCCGCCATGGAGTCAGCAGGAGCAGGTACCCCGGTCAGAGGAGTCGAGGAACGCGTCCAGGAACACTCGGCTATGTTACATAATCTCGGTACCATAAAGGATCGCATTGTCCAGACCATGGATCGCTGGGAGAGACAGGAAGTCTCTCCAGCGCCTCGACCAACGCAACCGGGGTTACCTCTACCCGTCCCGTCCGGATCCAGCTCCAGTGGGATGCGTCTCTCCCTTCCCAGGGAGTATGATGGGACGGCCGCACAGTGCCAGGGGTTCCTCTTACAACTGGACCTATACCTGGCTACCGTTCACCCAGCTCCCTCAGGAAGGGAGAGAGTCTCCTCCCTTGTCTCCTGCCTCTCGGGGAGAGCTCTGGAGTGGGCCAACGCCGTGTGGAGAGAGGAAGACGCGGTGTTGGACCACTTTGAGGAGTTCACCTGTCGCTTCCAGGCTGTCTTTGACCATCTGCCCGAAGGTAGAGCGGCGGGGGAACAACTTTTTCATTTGAGGCAGGGGACGAGGAGCGCACAGGAGTTTGCGCTGGAGTTGCGGACTTTGGCCGCCAGAGACGGATGGAACGACAGGGCCCTCATTGACCATTATCGATGCAGCCTGCGCGAGGACGTCCGACGGGAGTTGGCCTGCAGGGATGCCACCATCAACTTTGACCAACTAGTGGATCTGTCCATCCGGTTGGATAATCTGCTGGGGGCTCTGTCAGTTCCATCTCCCAGTACTAACGCTCCGTGCTGTAACCAGACTTTTATGGACCAGCTACACAAGAGCCTGACACATCTAGACATTATCTCACAAGACTAACATTTTGTTTTCAACCGCTGTGATTTGTATATTCCTTGCTGTCTGTCTCTCCAACATTTGCAAAAGTGTTTCAATATTCATATTCGATCTCCAGCTGTCCCATAGTAATGAACGTGTAGGGGTCAGGAGTAGAGACGAGACAGACAGGCAGGCAGCGTTTCTCAGCCAGTCAAAATCATAAATCAGCTGGCATAATTTTTATGGACATATACAAAGAAATGTAAATTGAAAAAAGGTAAAACGAAATGGTTCAGCTAGTTTGCAGTCTTTACAGCTTCAGTGATTGAAGTGATTGTGTTATCTGTGTTGTTGGCTAGCTCCGTAATCGAAAATCTACTCAAACACTTCATGAGAGCCCTTGAGCTCATGTTTCTATAAGCTATGCAATTGCGTTAGAAAACAGAGTGATGGCCTCCATTAAAAAGAGGAGGATCCCATCAACTTTCTATAGGCTAGGCCTATGTCATGGAAACTCTAATCAAGTAAGGGAGAAGAGACTATACATTTCTTCAAACAATCAACCTTTAATATCGATTAATTATTGCAATAATGTAGCTGGTCAACGACCACCCGTAAGTGATTGTTGAGAGCCCAAATAATACAGAAACGCAAGGGGTTTATATAGAAACCAAAAAACTGCTTAGTCATGGTTGGTTCCACCCCTCGGGGCATCATAAGCTACCTTGTTTTCTTCTTGTGGCAATGTGTATCGGATATGTGAGGTCATAGCACACAAACAAGTGATAACGCTACTCCTATCTGCCGATAGAATTGTCAATGATGCTCAAGCCAGCCTCTGTACACAGCTGTGCCCTTGGAAGATAGAAAAAGAACAGGATGGACTGAAGAACTGTGGACACTCTCAGAGGCTCTTGGTCTTATGCCACGTGACCAAAAGCAAAGATGATTGGAAACAATAACAGGTTGTTCCTAAAGTTATCTATATCCCGTAGTAGCCCCATGGCCCTGACTGTACGCCTAGACCAGCTGCAGGGAGCTAAAATGGGAACCATAGAAATGTAAGCAAAATTATAAAATATAAAAAAAATGAAATACCTTCTTTACATTAGAATTCAGACCCTTTGCTATGAGACTGAAAATTAAGCTCAGGTGCATCCTGTTTCCATTGATCATCCTTGAGATGTTTCTACAACTTGATTGGAGTCCACCTGTGGTAAATTCAATTGATTGGACATTATTTGGAAAGACACACACCTGTCTATATAAGGTCCCACAGTTGACAGTGCATGTCAGAACAAAAACCAAGCCATGAGGTTGAAGGAATTGTCCAAAACGCTCAGCGACAGGATTGTGTCGACGCACAGATCTGGGGAAGGGTACCAAAACATTTTTGCAGCATTGAAGGTCCCCAAGAACACAGTGGCTTCCATCATTCTTCATTGGAATAAGTTTGGAACCACCAAGGCAATTCCTAGAGCTGGCCGCCTGGCCAAACTGAGAAATTGGGGGAGAATGGCCTTGGTCAGGTAGGTGACCAAGAATTCGATTGAAACTGACAGAGCTCTAGAGTTAGAGTTAGTGGAAATGGGAGAACCTTCCAGAAGGAAAACAATCTCTGCAGCACTCCACCCATCAGGTGGACAGCCCCCATCAGGCACATGACAGCCCGCTTGGAGGATGCCAAAAGTCACCTAAAGACTCTGGTCTGACGAAACCAAGATTGAACTCTTTGGCCTGAATACCAAGCATCACGTCTGGAGGAAACCTGGCACCATCCCTACGGTGAAGCATGGTGGTGGCAGCATCATGCTGTGGGGATGTTTTTCAGGGGCAGGGACTGGGATACTAGTCAGACAGATGAACAGAGCAAAGTACAGAGAGATCCTTAATGAAAACCTGTTCCAGAGAACTCAGGACCTCAGACTGGGGCGAAGTTTCACCTTCAACAGGACAAGACCCTAAGCATACAGCCAAGACAACGCAGGAGTGGCTTTGGGACAAGTCTCTGAATGTCTTTGAGTGGCCCAGCCAGAGCCCGGACTTGACCCTGACCGAACATCTCTGGAGAGACCTGAAAATAGCTGTGCAGCGACACTCCCCATACATCCTGACAGAGCTTGAGGGGATCTGCAGAGAAGAATGGGAGAAACTTCCCAAACACAGGTGTGCCAAGCTTGTAGCGTCATACCCAAGAAGACTCAAGGCTGTAATGACTGCCAAAAGTGCTTTAACAAAATACTGAGTAAAGGGTCTGAATACTTATGTAAATGTGATATTTCAATTTTAAAGTTTTATAAATGAGCAAAAATGTCTAAAAACCTGTTTTTGCTTTGTAATTATGTGGTATTGTGTGTTGATTGATCAATTTCAGAATAAGGATGTAACCTAACAAAATGTGGGAAAAGTCAAGGTTTCTGAATACATTTCGAAGGCACTGTACCTTTTTTTTGCAGCTTAGCCCATAGGCCTAAATGTTTTGATAAGGTTTGTACCACAACTAAAGTGGCCAAATAGCTTCTTAAAATTAAGCACATGAATTCGCTTTATAACTGAGTGTAGAACCTAACTGGCATACATACACAGCGCACAAGTGTCAAGATAATTTTCAACATAAAAATGCACCTTTACGATAAAAGCATTACGTGCATAATCGCATTTGCAGTCACTTTTGATAATGGTGTTTTCACATTAATGGAACATTTGCGCTTATAGCCTACTGCAGTGTGCGCTTTCTGCGCTTATAATGTGATGGAAGACCCTAATAGTTTATCAACATTTTAAGATAAACATTCAGATATGTTGCGACAGCCTTTTTTTATGCTAGTGGTTGTGTTTGGAATATTTATTTCTCGGACAGAATATGTCAACTTTTGTACTATAGGGGATAGTAGATTGTCATAGGCTAGTGCTTTTGATGTTCATTAATAGTCCTACTCATCTTGTTGGCTGCCGAAAAGTGAATGTGGACAGTTCTTCCAATATATTCAATATGCGCCTCGAAATTGGATAAGGACACACACAGGTACATCCCTGACGTGTCTTCACTTGCAGCCTGTGAGACAGAACCGATCATACGACAGAGAGCCATGTGAGTGAGCGGTTGTTCGGAGCATGCAACGACCAGGGAGAAGGGAATTATAAGTATAATTATTATATTCAGCCTAAGGGCACAACGGCCACTGACTGCAAAAGGCATGGATTTTTTTTTTAGGGGGCATTATGGCCACACAAAGGGACACCGCCAGGAAATTTGAGGCATTATCAAGTGGTTGTCAAATTGTGACTGAGAGACTGATGAAGTGTGTACAACCTGCAAAAAAAAAAGTTGAGCTCATGCCTTTCATTCATCATTAGTCGCATCATGCAGCCTTAGAATGTATTAAAAATCGAAACATATAGCCCCACGTTTGTGTCACAACTAAAGTTACATAAATAACTCTCTAAATTAAGCATATAGGAGTACATATTTCTTTGTTAACTACTTAGCGAGCAGTGGGGCGCTAGAAAAAGTCATTTATTATAACCATAAATCTCTGTTTGGTTGGCGCGTTATGTTCATAAAATACAGCGTCCACTCGCTCATTGAAACGTGAAGAGAACACGTTCAACCTATACCTGTACTGAACATGTTCTTGTTAGTTTGTAGTAACTATTACATAGGAATCCTTGTGAAAATACATATAAATGATATTATAAAGTTGGCCTAATATTTGACCTGCTATCCTTACCTTTTTTGGTGTCGCACGCGCTCGGGCACTTGCGCGGAGGAGAAGACAAATGTAGGCCACTGTTCAAGCTTTAAGAAGAAGATAATGGTAGGTCTCGTTGTTAACATCACCAAACACTGTCTAGAGACTGTTGACATCCAGTGGAAGCAATAGGTACTGCAATCTTACTCCCATATATGGCTGTTTTCAATATGAGGCAATGTGTCAAAAACAGGACAGAAATTCCTCGGGTTTTTGCCTGCTATATCAGTTCTGTTATGCTCACAGACAATATTTTAGCCTTCTTAGAAACTTCGGAGTGTTTTCTATCCAATAGTACTAATTATGTGCATATCCTAGTTTCTGGGCCTGAGTGGCAGGCCTTTTACTTTGGGCACGCCAGACTCTCCAAAACCGACACCTCAGCTGCCGCTCCCTAAGAAGTTAACCGCTTGAACAATACCACCGCATGTGCCCACTCCCTCAAATTGTTTGGTGAAAATATCCTTTCTATTTTATTCAGCTTTGTTCAATTGTATTCTTCATACTATAAAATAATATAAAACAATACCACATAATTCTAAGCAAATCTTGTCTGCCAAATGAACTAGTTTAGCCCACAGCCTTATGGCATAGCCAGATCAGGGCCTAACTTAAGGACAACTCAGAGTTATTCTGAAATAGAATACATTTTCTTCATATCATGTTTCTTTATTCCTGTCTAAAATAAATTATGGATTTATTGTAAAGGTGTATGCTATATTACATGGATTTATTAGACTTTTTATAATGTAGATGTTTCAAAGGTCTGCATCAGTGGCTTGTAGTTGTTCGCTTGACAATCACTGTATGAAGACATTTTCATGACTGCCACAGCCTTAGTTGGACTACTCCAAATCATTTTGGTTCAGACCCACACATGCATGCCCGCACGCATGTACGCATGCACACACACACACACACACACACACACACACACACACACACACACACACACACACACACACACACACACACACAAATGCAAGCTTTGCAGGTCCATCAACCCATTTAAATACCTCTCCTTTTTATTGTTGCTGAATCTGTTGGGGCAAATTTTAGATTGTGAACGGAAACTTGAACGTTGTGCAACTTCTGGTTGAGGTTGTACCCTTACAGTTTTACACAGTAGCCAATAGGCTATTGTGGCTGTTTGAGCATAATGTAGGCCTACCAACAAAACCAATGGAGCGAATCCCATAACATTTTCACGTGGAAATAGCTTTTGATTTATATGATATAGTCTACAGTAGCCTATATGTGGTGTTCAGTGATGGCCTACATTGCGTGAGACTTTTAAAAATGTTTTTACATTATGAAGAGCTTGATGATTTTTTGCTTGGTCTGTAGCTACGTTATTGAGGAAAAATGTATTTTCTATGCCTGTGATATGTGGTTGTCCCACCTAGCTATCTTAAGATGAATGCACTAACTGTAAGTTGCTCTGGATAACAGCGCCTGCTAAATTACTAAAATGTAAATGTAACACAGGGGGCCAAATAGGTGACTGTAAATTGCATGTATTGTATTGTATTTTATGATGCAAGAAACGACTCTACAAAATAAAATAATAATTATTACCATACAGAGAATTAGACAACATAGGCTACCCTTATGCCAATTGACTTATTTGCATATTCAAGCTTCAACACTGTCCCTTTAATGAAGAAATAAGCTTTTTACCTTACTGGCTTTTCAAAGACAGCTTGAAATGCAGCATAAACATTTTGTGATCTTGTAGGAAGCAGTAACTCCCCATTGCTGAGATATACGTATCTATAACTGGGCTAATAACTCGCTATCTAGCAAAGAATATCAACAAATGTGCACATGCACGGCTCTGCGCTCTGATCTGATCTGAAAAGCGCATTCACTTGCGAATGATTGAAAGACCGCTACCCCGCCAATAGAATTCTACTCTGTTGTGCTCTGGCTCTGCCTTCAACAAAATCACTTACTCAATCTTGTGAAGTCAGATTTGGTTAGGTTTGTTGCATTGAAAAGGTCTGACATAATGTCGATTCGATCTCAGATTTATTTTAAATCTAGCTTTTGCGTCTCTGCGCAGCCTGGCATTTCCTCTTTGTAGCACACGTGCAGCTTAGAGGGAACATTGCGTCCGGTTCACGGAATTTCTGAAATTTTCTAAATAAATAAAATGTGGGTTTTAAAACATGTTACAAGGTCAAATAAATGTCCCCAAGACCAATCACTGTATATGGAATAGCATAAATTCATAAACCATCGCGGTTCACACAAAACACATTTCACAGCGAAAACAAATCCCTTACCTTTTGAAGAACTTCTGCTGAGGGCTTCCCAAGTGTCCAACGAAGACAATCCATGGTTCTTTTGTTAGAAAAAGTCCTTTATTATATCCATAAATATCCGTTTGGTTGGGGCGTTATGTTCAGAAAATCCAACGTTGAATCGCCCATTGAAACGTGAAGAGAACGCGTTCAAATATACCTATAAACTTTTCCTAAACAAATCAAATACCAGTTGACGTCAAGAAGTGACGTCAACTGGTCACGTCAAGAAGTCACGTCAAGAAGTGCAGCCAGAAAAACAGCAAAGTAGCAGTATTTGCATTAGTTTAAGCTGTTTTCTAGTGACATTTATTTGGATTCGTCCATATCAATGAGATAATCAGGCGCGATTTCACCTGGCATAGAAAATGTGCTCACTCGTCAGGACACTATTGTTCAGTGGAGCTAGCCAACAACACAGCTAACACAATCACTTCAAACTGAAGCTGGAAAGACTGCAAACTAGATGCACTTTGTTTCGTTTGACCTTTTTTCAATTGCCATTTCTTTATATATATCCATAAAAATTATGCCAGCTGATTCATGATTTCGACTAGCTGAGAAACGCTCCCTGTCTGTCTCAACCCGACTCCTGACACTTTCATTACTATGGGACAGCTGGAGATCGAATTTGAATATTGAAACAATGTTGCAAATGTCAGAGACAGACAGCAAGGTTTATACACATTTCTGCTGTTGAAAATGAAATGTTAGTCTAAAAGAAATAATGTCTAAATGCTGAGATAATGTCTAAATGCTTCTTATAGTGGATATCAAGTTTATATAAAATCAAATCACATTTTGTTGGTCACATACGCATATTTAGCAGATGTTATAGCGGGTGTAGCGAAATGCTTGTTTTCCTAGCTCCAACAGTGCAGTAGTATCTAACAATATACAACAATACACAAATCTAAAAGTAAAATAAATATATACATGTAAATATTAGAACAAGCAATGTCGGAGTGGCATTGACTAAATACAGTATAATAGCATTCAGTATATACATATGAGATGAGTAAAGCAGTATGCAAACATTATTAGATTTGTGTATTGTTGTATATTGTTAGATACTACTGCACTGTTGGAGCTAGGAAAACAAGCATTTCGCTACACCCGCTATAACATCTGCTAAATATGTGTATTGGCCAGTGATTCCATGTCTATGTATATAGGGCAGCAGCCTCTAAGGTACGGGGTTGAGTAAGGTGCAGGGTGGCTATTTAACAGCTAGTGATGGCTATTTAACAGTCTGATGGCCTTGACAAAGAAGCTGTTTTTCATTCTCTCGGTCCCAGCTGTGATGCACCTGTACTGATAGCGAGGTGAACAGGCCATGGCTCGGGTGGTTGATGTCCTTGATGTTCTTTTTGGCCTTCCGATGACATTGGGTGCTGTAGGTGTCCTGGAGGGAAGGCAGTGTTCCCCCGGTGATGCGTTGGGCAGACCGTACCACCCTCTGTGGAGCCCTGCGTTTGCGGGCGGTGCACTTGCTCTACCAGGAGGAGATACAGCCCAACAGGATGCTTTCAATTGTGCATCTGTAAGTTTGAGGGCCTTAGGGGCCAATACAAATTTCTTCAGCCTCCTGAGGTTGAAGAGGCGCTGTTGTGCCTTCTTCACCACACTGTTTGTGTGGGTGAACCATTTCAAATTGTCAGTGATGTGTACGCAGAGAAACTTGAAGCTTTCCACCTTCTCCACTGTGGTCCAGTCAATGTGGATAGTGGCATGCCCCCTCTGCTGTTTCCTGAAGTCCACAAACAGGCTCCTTTATTTTGTTGACGTTGAGTAGCAGGTTATTTTCCTGGCCCCACTTTGCCAGGGCCCTCACCTCCTCCCTGTAGGCGACTCCACTTTGTCTCTGTACTGACATTTTGCCTGCTTGATTGACTTACGGACGGAATAACTACACAGTTTGTAAAAAGCGATGGTTCAAACTTTCAGTTTTGAGCGAATGCTGCCACCTATCCAAAGTTTTAGTAGGTTTTAATAGTCACAGTTGGAACAACATCCCCTATACTCTTCCTGATGAACTCAGTCACCGTGTCCGTGTAAGTGTCATTGTTATTCTCAGAGGCTGCCCGGAACATATCCCAGTCCGCGTGATCAAAACAATCTTGAAGCATGGATTCCGATTGGTCAGACCAGCGTTGAAAAGACCTTAGCATGGGTACTTTTTGTTTGAGTTATGGTCTAGGTTGGGTGAACAAAAGGACTATGTTATCACAATCACACCATGTGTAGTTAATCATGAAGCATACACCCCCGCCTTTGTTTTTCTATTTCAAAAGTGTGGAAAAAATGGGGGAAACCAGAAAGAAATTGGGGAAATCTGAAATCTGGAAAAACAAAACCAAGAAAACGGAATGTAGGCAAACATTTTTAGCAGATTTTAAAAGGCCCTATCAACATATTTTGCTGTGTATGACTGCACTTTAGAGTGTGTGTTGTTCTGCAGCACAGCATTTTTGGTCAAGTCCAATATTGACTATGCACCCAAGAGGGAAAGAGGTTGGGCCATCCTAAAAATGTTTTTGTGAAATATAATAGAATATATAACATTAACTGATGCTTTTATCCAAAGTGACTTGCGCGAATAAATGTTTACGTTTGGGTGGTCCCGGGCATCGAACCCAATATCTTGGCGTTGCAATGCTCTACCAAGATGCATGACAGGGTTATAAATGCTTTGTGGTGCCTTCATTTGATATGATTCATAAGGCCTGCATTAAGTGGTGCTTATGCCACCCGTTATAAAGCACAGGTTTAAGTCATATTTGACATAGTGGGTTATGTCACATTTGACATTGGAGGTTATGTCACACAGTTATGCCCCATTTAAGACCCCTATATAAAGCATGATGATTTGTAACACAGTAATGTAGTGTTTATGAAGACTTTATAAGCTGCATGTAATTTAATGCGGGACCCAGCTGACACATTGTGAGCCACTTTTGAGAAGCAAACAAAAAGAGAGAGAAAATGCTGACAGCATGGTTTCTTAAAACGAAAAGATCATACCTCCATGCCTGCAGCTTGCAGAAGCAAACTATGGGAATAATTTGATTAAAGAGCAAATTATGAGAGCCAGCCCACTGAAACAACTAAGAAAAAGGTGTTACAAAGCAGTACAGTGCAAAGGAGGTTTAGTTCCAAAACGACAAAAATAACTATTTCACATTTGCATTGTAAAGTTGTTGTTATTGTACTAAATTTGAATTATTTTTGAGTGATCTTTGACTATCATTAATGTGATTAATGTAAACACACAATTAATGTAAACACACAAACAGAATAGCTTACACATTGATTACTACATAATGCAATGAAAATTCCCTAGTGGACTAAACCCGATATGACGGCTTAGTAGACAATGGAAAGGTGTGGGGACAGATAAAGAGTGGGAAAGACAGAATGGACCCACTACATACATAAGGCTGAAAACTATGCTCATTGAAATGTTTCTAAAACCGTTAAAATAATGTCTGTGAGTATAACAGAACTAATATAGCAGGCGAAAACCCGAGGAAAATCCATCCGGATTTGCAGTTTTTTTTGTGGATTACCTTTTTCTCCTGGCTGCCTGTTGTATTCAACGTTATATAGGACCTATACTGCAGTACCTATGGCTTCCACTGGATGTCAACAGTCTTTAGACAGGGTTTCATGACCTTAGGTTGAATTAGAAGCCAATAGAAGAAGAATTTAGACGTGGACCCCGGAACTCTATAGAATGACATCACGGTCTCGCGCGCTCTTTTTGAAATCTGACAACGCTGTGATATTGCCAAGAATCAGAGCTTTTGATGACTATGCAACACTTGTATATTGATGAATGTTTAATAATTCAACTTTTGGATTTTGAATTTGGCGCCTTACATTTCACCAGGTAGTGTCGGGAACGGCCCGCTAGTGCCCCATTTCTCCCTAAGTAGTTAACCCACTGTTCCTAGGCTGTCATTGAAAATAATTTGTTCTTAACTGACTTGCCTAGTTAAATAAAGGTAAAATAAAAAAGTATGGATATGCCAGATTCTCTGGCCTATAGAGTGGTAACCATTTCAGCGTGGGGACACACGTTTTCTGTTCTTTCGTTTTGTAGATTTCATAACCATTCGTGACGTCCGGTTCACACCGTCCGCCTGCTTGGTTTCTAGTTTTAAACCATTTCTCAGCCATGTAGCCACCGCTTCACTCTGTCTGGTCTAATGTACTTTTTTTAAAGTGGGTTTTATGCACTCTGGGAAAAGGGGGTGTTCCATGACACCGACATAATGTCTGTGCTCACGTGGGTGTGGCCACTGACTGGTTAAGACTTTATATGCAAAACAATTCTCTGATTTAGAAGGATAACATCTTCTCACAAATAGTTTCATACTTAATCATATAAGTTACCCAACATTGGGATGTGAATCTGATCACTGGGAAATATACACAATCTCGTTGTTATACTGTCCTTAGTTACATCACAAATAAGAACAAATTCAACAGGACTGTTCTTTCAGCCCCCCTCCCCCCATTTCCAACTGTTTGGATTACAGAAATATTGTTTCATTATTCAACCTTTTGATTTGACCGTTTGGGCAGGAGGAATCTCATTGTAACAAAGAGGTTTCTTTCCCCTCAATCCTGCTAATCCCAAAGGCAGAGTTTCTACAAGGTATTTACGACCTTCATAAAACCGGTTGGAGAGAGAGCGAGAGCGGGGATATCTGGCACTTATGATCCTCACCCAAAAGGGCAAGTCCTGACAACATGAACATATATTCAGCATGACATTCATGTGAACATTATCACATTTGTGAAAGCGTTTTTTTAAATGTAATTTTGGAAGTAAACAATTAATTTATTACATAAACTTTTTTTAGCTGTAATGAATAATGAATTATAGGTCTAATGAATGTCATTTAACACAATATTATGGCCATTGATGTGCAAATGAACCCTGAAATGTATCAAATACATTTTTTATATGGTTGTAATTGTGAGGGAAAAAGATTCTGCTCTGAGTCTCCTATATGGTTTTGCATATGGAAAATTGAAGTTATTCTTCTGATATTTAATATGGTGTATTATTTTTGTAAGAAATGTAATATAGAATAGAACCTAATGTTAACTCACCCCATTCCGTACAAATGTGCGCAACCGCGACATTCAAACGAGGCTGCAATGAAAACGAATGGGACTGTAGTGACATCAAAATCCGGGAAGTGAACTACGTTTCGATTCAGCGTTAATTGACATGGTAATAACTAACAGTATTGGAGAAAAGATAAAAAAACTGACCCCTCTGACGCTGTACGTTACATCGTGACGTGTTACTACGTAACGTACAGCGCGCATTTGCAACTCATTTTGTGCCGTACAGCCTCTTTCCACCAGGGGTAGCCCTTCTCTCGCAGATTAAAATCATGCTTAACCATATACACTTGTAAGAAAACTTCATTCATGATTTTTGTCTAAATTAATATAATTATTGCTAATATTAAACTAATATTTCATGACTAGGGTGCCAATTGCAGTGTGATTATCAATAACACAAACAATGAATCAATCAATAATGAATTACATAAGACTGATGTGCAGAATCTTAAAAAGAATACCACTGACCTCTGCTCCACATTTACACAAGCAAACCTGCTGACAGAACTTTCATTTTTTCTCTCTCACGTTTGCTGTTTTAAAGTTTTGAATTACCTTTGCTGTGCCAACCTATTCATGAGTGCTGTGTGTTAAATAACTTAAGTGTGAAATCTCATGTGTGCAATAACGCATGTCCTCAATTCTCACGTGTGCTATCTATTAAACTCATTTGCACAAGACATGATCTAACCCAAGATGAGATGCGACATTCCTGCATGCCTCTTTTTCTGTTCCGGTGAAGAAAATGAAAGGAGTTTTTTTGTGTGTTCATGCAAATTAATTTATTAACATAGTTCCAAGGAAATGGACTCACAAATGTGGATAACATTTCCATGTAATCCAACATAATGTTATTGCATATGTCATGGAAAGAGCATCATTTGTTTGTACTTTACACTCAGTGAATAACGTTAAGTTAGGATGGAGTGAGAGGACAGAGGTGAGTTGGTGTTACAACTGTTGTTAGTTATTTCTTTTTTTATATTAATATTGTTTATTTAATTGCATTTATTTATTTACTTATCAAGACATAATCAATGGTGAGTGTAAGTTAATTACTCATGAGTTCATCAATAACGTTAGTTCATTCAATCAATGGTTCATTACTGCGAGCCATCATGACACTCAAAAGCCGGAACAGCTGCAGTTCACTTGTGAGGCTAGCGTTAGCGCAGCCCTAAACCCCTCTTCAAATTCGACACAAACCTTCAAACGGGTATGCGATGAGACATTACATAAACTCTTTATGTTGTTTTATTTACATTTTAAAGTTGATTAGTTGGACAAATCGGGTGAAAAAACCTGTTTCCTCACACAACATATTTCCACCTTTCACGATCACTTCCTAGCCTTCGCTCCCCACCCGCCATTTTTAAAAAGGCCCGGCGAAGCTCCATCACTTACGTAAATCATGCAGAAACAGGCAGCGTGGAGGTCTCCTCTTTGATTTTGTTGGAAAGGGAAGAAATTGTGCTTTACAGTGGTATTCATATTACAGTTGACCTGGAAGTATTACGTTTTTTTGGTGCTAAAATAAGGTCAATTATACGGAACCAAGGCGATGTTCAAAAGTGAGTAAGTTTACGTTACAGTATTCTATTTGCTATTTTATTTGTTCTACCAGTTATCAACAAATTATTCAATCTAAAAAAATTATAATAAAACCCAGTGGTTGGTCTGTGACTTTAGCTAATACGCTTTTCTTTTTTTTGCTGTGGTATCGTTTCGGTATTGAGTATCGTTTCGGTATAGAGTATATGATACTAAACCTGGTATCGGTATTGAAGTAAAAAATCTGGCACCATGACAACACTACTCCAACATGAATTCAGTACTATTATAATCAACATCTTTATATAATCAATAACTTGCCGCACTCGGTAACTGCCAAAATAAAGGAAATGCTTGAGTAAATTAGGCATATAAAGTATATTGAAAGCAGGTACTTCCACACGGGTGTGGTTCCTGAGTTAATTAAGCAATTAACATCCATTCATGCTCAGGGTCACGTTTAAAAATGCCCAGTTGCCCATTATTTTGGCTATAAGATCTCAGTGACTTTGAAAGAGGGGTCTCAAAAGAGCATAGGGGGTTTAAAGGGAGTGTGTGTATGTGTGTGTGTGTCACCAGATCTCAACCCAATTGAACATTTATGGGGATTCTGGAGCTGCGCTTGAGACAGCGTTTTCCATCAACAAAACACCACATTATGGAATTTATTGTGGAAGAATGGTGTCGCACGGCACTGCACTGATTGTACTGTCTGTAACATAATTCACAGTAAAACAAATTCCTGTCAACCATTGTTGATAGGCAATTAAGTTGTCTGTTCTATTTTATAAAGTAAATGAATAACGGAAGATAAACTACACAAATTAAAATGAAAATCTGACACAACTCTCCTGGCTGTGTATTTATTTGACCATTTATTGTTCTATTTCATAACAGATCAACATAGAAACCCGCTTCTTGTTTTCAAAGGGTGTTAAACCGTGACCCATCAGAAGTATTTTATAGGTATAATGCTTTAGAACTTGGATAAAGCATAAATTAACCTTTATAATGTCATCTGTTGAACTTTGGGACTCACTGTGTGTGTCTGGTTCTGGTAGTAGTGTGCCACCAGCAGATCTGTGTCCTTGACAGAGGACAGCTCTGGTGACTGTCATCTGTCCAATCTTCGCCAGTTCTGACCCTGCAGCCACAGCTTCTACACCTGTTCTCTCACACACACACACACACACACACACACACACACACACACACACACACACACACACACACACACACACACACACACACACCTAGGAACTCATACACATATACATTTGAAGTTGGAGGTTTACATACACCTTAGCCAAATACATTTAAACTCAGTTTTTCACAATTCCTGACATTTAATTCTAGTAGAAATTCCCTGTCTTAGGTCAGTTATTATCACCACTTTATTTTCAGAATGTGAAATGTCAGAATAATAGTAGAGAGAATGATTTATTTCAGCTTTTATTTCTTTCATCACATTCCCAGTGGGTCAGAAATTTACATACACTCAATTAGTATTCGGTAGCATTGCCTTCAAATTGTTTAACTTGGGTCAAACATTTCAGGTAGCATTCCACAAGCTTCCCACAATAAGTTGGGTGAATTTTGGCCCATTCCTCCTGACAGAGCTGGTGTAACTGAATCAGGTTTGTAGGCCTCCTTGCTCGCACATGCTTTTTCAGTTCTGCCCACACATTTTCTATAGGATTGAGGCCAGGGCTTTGTGATGGCCACTCCAATACCTTGACTTTGTTGTCCTTAAGCCATTTTGCCACAACTTTGGAAGTATGCTTTGGGTCATTGTCCATTTGGAAGACCCATTTGTGACTAAGCTTTAACTTCCTGACTGATGTCTTGAGTTTTGCTTCAATATATCCACAAAATATTCCTTTCTCATGATGCCATCTATTTTGTGAAGTGCACCAGTCCCTCCTGCAGCAAAGTAGCCCCACAACATGATGCTGCCACCCCCGTGCTTCACGGTTGGGATGGTGTTCTTCGGCTTGCAAGCCTCCCCCTTTTTTCCTCCAAACATAGTGATAGTAATTATGGCCAAATAGTTCTATTTATGTTTCATCAGACCAGAGGACATTTCTCCAAAAGTATGATCTTTGTCCCCATGTGCAGTTGCAAACCGTAGTCTGGATTTTTATGGCGGTTTTGGAGCTGTGGCTTCTTCCTTGCTGAGCAACCTTTCAGGTTATGTCAATATAGGACTTGTTTTACTGTGGATATAGATACTTTTGTACCGGTTTCCTCCAGCATCTTCACAAGGTCCTTTGCTGTTGTTCTGGGATTGATTTGAACTATTCACACCAAAGTACGTTCATCTCTATGAGACAGAACGCGTCTCCTTCCTGAGCGGTATGACGGCTGCGTGGTCCCATGGTGTTTATACTTGCGTACTATTGTTTGTACAGATGAACGTGGTACCTTCAGGCGTTTGGAAATTGCTTCCAACGAAGAACCAGACTTGTGGAGGTCTACAATTCTTTTTTTTCTGAGGTCTTGGCTGATTTCTTTAGATTTTCCGATGATGTCAAGCAAAGAGGCACCCACAGGTACACCTCCAATTGACTCAAATGCTGTCAGTTAGCCTATCAGAAGCTTTTAAAGCCATGACATCATTTTCTGGAATTTTCCAAGCTGTTTGAAGGCACAGTCAACTTAGTGTGTGTAAACTTCTGACCCACTAGAATTGTGATACAGTGAATTATAAGTGAAATAATCTGTCTGTAAACAATTGTTGGAAAAATTACTTGTGTCATGCACAAAGTAGATGTCCTAACCGACTTTCCAAAACTATAGTTTGTTAACAATACATTTGCAGAGTGGTTGAAAATGGATTTTTAATGACTCCAACCTAAGTGTATGTAAACTTCCGACTTCAACTGTACATGCATTACATAATACACCTATCTGTAAGGGATACCATTTTTTAATAACCTTCAAGGGTAGTTTATCTCTCAAAATATTTATCTGATCCTTTGGCCCCAAGTACACATATTGTAAATCATTCATTTATGCATGTTGTATGTTGTCATTGCGTCAGATAAGCGGCCACTTGCTTGACTATTCAACAACTAGTAAGCCTCCACACTTCCTGGTGAAATACAAAGAAGGAAGCTCCCTGACATCCACTCACTCATTCTCCCTCCCCGAGTCGCCCAAGGATTGTTTTGGAAAAACGTACAAACATCCTTGGTAATTTTATTTGTGATAGGAGGCTCTTAGACATTAGCATGAGGATGCAATTTACATTTGAGGAGCGACTGTGACCTCATCATTGTGTGCAGTGTTTTGGAAATAATAAATCATCCCTTCCCAACTACACGGCTAACTTTTCTCGGCCCATGAATTCATAAGTAAAACTGAAACAAACAGTTGATATCAGAGCTTGGTTTTATGGCCCAATTTTTCTATAGTTATCTATCTGTATTTTGCCTCTCGGGTGGGATTAAATGCATAGAAATAGAATGAATAGAAAGTATGGCTCATTGACTTGAAAGGAGACTCACATTCTATTAATTATATTTCTATGCATTTAGGGGCAGATCAACATTTACTGGGGGGAGGGGCTGGTCCAACTAAAAGTGTCATAAAAAAATGCACCCCCCTCCCCACATGACCCTCCCCTTGTACTGTAAAATTAATGTAACACCTTTCCCCCTCATAGAATTAACTCAAACTAATGTTTACGACCACAAATAACAATAATTGTAGCAACCCTGTGTTTATAAACACGGATATCAACTTCGGCATGCTTTTGTGGCACAGTCAATGTCACACAGGGCTACGGGTCAGAAGGTTGAGGGTTCAACGACCAACAAAGACGAGCTCACTCTCCCTGCTTATTTCATTAACTATGATCAGAGCCAGCTGCAGACAATGATCAGCTAGGGAGAAATCTGATTTTCAACATTTTGATGCATATATTTTATATAACTATAAATATGGTAACACATTTTCCTCCAACAGGTTTCTGTGCCAATGCACCACACAAACAATAAACAAAGCATACCAACTACGGGCAATTCAATATCATGGTTTGCGTTTTCAACACCACTGTCAATCTCGACAAATAGAAAATAAATCCCTCCTTACCTTGTAGGCTTACCCAGTATCTAAGGCTTGGCAATCTCCTATTACTGAGTTGCACGCATCCCTTTTGCCCTCAGAACAGTTTCTTTCTCCAGTGTCACGGCTTTCTTGTCACTAATCTCGAGGCTCTGAAGGCCTTTACTGACTAGTTCAAGTATGCCCAATTGATCATTTATTGACTTTATAAGGTCGGTTTCCATTCAAATCAAATCAAATTTTATTTGTCACATACACATGGTTAGTAGATGTTAATGCGAGTGTAGCGAAATGCTTGTGCTTCTAGTTCCCGACCATGCAGTAGTATCTAACAAGTCATCTAACAAATTCACAACAACTACATTATACACACAAGAGTAAAGGAATGAATACGAGTATGTACTTATAAATATATGGATGAGCGATGGCTGACATAGGTAGGCAAGATGCAGTAGATGGTATGGAGTACAGTATATACATATGAGATGAGTAATGTAGGATATGTAAACATTATATAAATTGCATTGTTTAAAGGGGCTAGTGATACATTTATTTCATCCAATTATAATTATTAAGTGGCTAGAGATTTGAGTCGATGGCCGAATGGCATAGGCAAGATTCAGTAGATGGTTTAGAGTACAGTGTATACATTTGATATGAGTAATGTCAGATATGTATATATATGTATACATTATATACAAAATTGTTTAAAGTGGCTAGTGATACATTGTTACATCCAATTCCTATTATTTAAAGTGGCTAGAGATTTAAGTCAGTATGTTGGCAGCAGCCACTCAATGTTAGTGATGGCTGTTTAACAGTCGGATGGCCTTGAGATAGAAGCTGTTTTTCAGTCTCTCAGTCCCAGCTTTGATGCACTTGTACTGACCTCGCCTTCTGGATGATAGCAGGGTGAACAGGCAGTGGCTCGGGTGGTTGTTGTCCTTGATGATCTTTTTGGCCTTCCTGTGACATCGGGTGGTGTAGGTGTCCTGGAGGGCAGGTAGTTTACCCCCAGTGATGCGTTGTGCAGTCCTCACTACCCTCTGGAGAGCCTTACGGTTGTGGGCGGAGCAGTTGCCGTACCAGGCGGTGATACAGCCCGACAGGATGCTCTCGATTGTGCATCTGTAGAAGTTTGTGAGTGTTTTTGGTGACAAGCCGAATTTCTTCAGCCTCCTGAGGTTAAAGAGGCGCTGTTCCGCCTTCTTCACCACGCTGTCTGTGTGGGGGGACCATTTCCGTTTGTCCGTGATGTGTGCATCGAGGAACTTAAAACTTTCCACCTTCTCCACTACTGTCCCGTCAATGTGGATAGGGGGGGTGCTCCCTCTCCTGTTTCCTGAAGTCCACGATCATCTCCTTTGTTTTGTTGATGTTGAGTAAGAGGTTATTTTCCTGTCACCACACTCCGAGGGCCCTCACCTCCTCTCTGTAGGCCGCCTCGTCGTTGTTGGTAATCAAGCCCAACCACTGTAGTGTCGTCAGCAAACTTGATGATTGAGTTGGAATGCGTGCTTGACCACGCAGTCATGGGTAAACAGGGAGTACAGGAGAGGGCTGAGAACGCACCCTTGTGGGGCCCCAGTGTTGAGGATCAGCGGGGTGTGTTGTTTCCTACCCTCACCACCTGGGGCCGGCCGGTCAGGAAGTCCAGGACCCAGTTGCACAGGGCGGGTTCGAGACCTAGGGTCTTGAGCTTAATGGTGAGCTTGGAGGGTACTATGGTGTTAAATGCTGAGCTGTAGTCGATGAACAGCATTCTTACATAGATATTCCTCTTGTCCAGATGTGTTAGGACAGTATGCAGTGTGATTGCGATTGCGTCATCTGTGGACCTATTGGGATGGTAAGCAAATTGGAGTGGGTCCAGGGTGTCTGGCAGGATGGAGGTGATATGATCCTTGACTAGTCTCTCAAAGCACTTCATGATGACTGAAGTGAGTGCTACGGGGCGATAGTCATTTAGCTCAGTTACCTTAGCTTTCTTGGGACCAGGAACAATGGTGGCCCTCTTGAAGCATGTGGGAACAGCAGACTGGGATAGGGACTGATTGAATATGTCCGTAAACACACCAGCCAGCTGGTCTGCACATGCTCTGAGGACACAGCCAGGGATGCCATCTGGGGCGGCAGCCTTGCGAGTGTTAACACATTTAAATGTTTTGCTCACGTTGGCTGCGGTGAAGGTGAGCCCGCAGGTTTTGGTAGCGGACCGTGTCGGTGGCACTGTAAGCGAGCAAAGAAGTTGTTTAGTTTGTCTGGGAGCAGGACATTGTGGTCCACGACGGGGCTGGTTTTCTTTAATTTTTTTTTGTAGTCCGTGATTGACTGTAGTCCCTGCCACATTCCTCACGTGTCTGAGCCGTTGAATTGTGACTCTACTTTGTCTCTATATTGACGCTTAGCTTGTTTGATTGCCTTGCGGAGGGAATAGCTACACTGTTTGTATTCAGTCATGTTTCCGGTCGCCTTACCCTGGTTAAAAGCAGTGGTTCGCGCTTTCAGTTTTACGCGAATGCTGCCATCAATCCACGTTTTCTGGTTGGGGAAGGTTTTAATAGTTGCTATGGGTACAACATCACCAATGCACTTGCTAATAAACTCGCTCACCGAATCAGCGTATACGTCAATGTTGTTGTCTGATGCTATTTCCCAGTCCACGTGCTCGCAGCAATCTTGCAGCGTGGAATCAGATTGGTCGGACCAGCGTTGAACAGACCTGAGAATGGGCGTTTCCTGTTTTAGTTTCTGTCTGTAGGCTGGGAGCAACAAAATGGAGTCATGGTCAGACTTGCCGAAAGGAGGGCGGAGAATAGGCTTGTATGCATCACGGAAATTAGAATAACAATGATCCAGGATTTTACCAGCCTGGGTGGCACATTCGATATGAGAATAAAATTTAGGGAGCCTTGTTTTCAGATTAGCCTTGTTAAAATCCCCAGCCACAATAAATGCAGCCTCAGGATATGTGGTTTCCAGTTTACATAGAGTCCAGTGGATTTCTTTCAGTGCCGTCGATGTGTCAGCTTGAGGGGGGATATACACGGCTGTGATTATAATCGAAGAGAATTCTCTTGGTAGATAATCCGGTCGGCATTTGTTTGTATGGAATTCTATGTCAGGTGAACAAAAGGACTTGAGTTCCTGTATGTTGTTATGATCACACCACGACTCGTTAATCATAAGACACACACCCCCGCCCTTCTTCTTACCAGATAGATGTTAGTTTCTGTCGGCGCGATGCGTGGAGAAACCATGTGGCTGTACCGACTCAGATAACATGTCCTGAGTGAGCCATGTTTCCGTGAAGCAAAGAACGTTGCAGTCACCGATGTCTCTCTGGAAGGCAACTCTTGCTCGTATTTCGTCCACCTTGTTGTCCAGAGACTGGACATTTGCAAGTAAAATACTCTGGAGAGGTGCACGATGTGCCCGTCTACGTAGCCTGACCAGAAGACCGCCGGGTTTCCTCCTTCTCTGGCGCCGCCGTTGTTTTGAGTCGCCAGCTGGGATCCAGTCTATTGTCCTGGTTGGTGGACCAAACAGAGGATCCGCTTCGGGAAAGTCGTATTCATGGTCGTAATGTTGGTAAGTTGACGTTGCTCTTATATCCAATAGTTCCTCCCGGTTGTATGTAATAAAACTTTATATTTCCCAGGGTAACAAAGTAATACATAAAAAAAAAAAAATACTGCATATTTTCCTGAGAACGTGAAGCGAGGCGGCCATCTCTGTCGGCGCCGGAAGTTCCCCCATTCTTACCGTAACAGGTGGTGAAAAGCATGAATCGCCTGTGTTTGTCTAGGAGTCTCGTTTTATTTTGGAGATTGGCTCTCCATACTTACGCTGGTTACTCTCTGACATGTTTTGGTGTTGACTGTTGCCACATCTTCTCCTGCTCCTCCTCTCCGGTTTCTTCTTCATGGCCAAGGAGGGAGGACTACGCCCATGTATCGATTACCGAGGACTCAATGACATCCCCAAGAGATATCGGTACCTTCTCCCGTTGGTCCCGTCAGCCATCAAGCAGGGCGCCAAAGAACCATTCGTCATCCTCACCAACCATCGGAACCTAGAGTACATACGGACAGCGAGGAGACTGAATCCGCGTCAAGCCAGGTGGGCACTTTTCTTCACCAGGTTTGATTTCACGCTGACCTATCGCCTAGGTTCTAAGAACATCAAGGCCGACGCTCTGTCCCGTATCTACAATTCGGGAGAGGTTCCTGTCCAGAGGGCATCTATATCCCATCCTCCCGAGTCGTGGGTCCAGTGGTTTGGGACGTAGATGAGGACATCCGCCAGGCTCTAGAGAGGGAGCCAGCACACCGCAATTGTCGTCCCGAGCGCATCTACATTCCCACAGGGATAAGGGTATTTCTCTCACCAGGTATTTCTCTCACCATCCACTCCATCACTGAGAAGTACTGGTGGCCCACCTTGGTGCAGGATGTCACTCGGTATGTCAACTCCTGTTTCGTATGTGCTCAAATAATGTCCCCCCGGAATGCTCCAGCAGGGAAGCTTCTGCCAAGCCTCAGCGACCTTGATCACATCTATCCATTCAAGGTTGTCTGGAGGGTCAACGAGGTGATGTACAGGTTACATCTACCCAGTCACTATCGTATCTCACCCTCTTTTCATGTCTCCCTTCTTAGGCCGGTGGTTCCTGGTCCTCTAGCCGATATTGTCCCCCAAGACACACCTCCACCCTCCCTGGACATCGTGGGGGTCAGCTCCAGTATCTGGTGGACTGGGAGGGGTATGGCCCAGAGGAGCGGTGTTGGGTTCCGGTGGAGGACATTCTGGACCCCAATATCATCCGTGATTTCCACCTTCGGGGGGTCACATCTGCTCCTCCGGCGTACGACGTTGTCGGAATACTAACCACCGGTCCTGGGATTCATCTTCACGCACACCTGGCACTCATCATTACGCGCATCTGTTAATCATTATGGTTCACACCGGGACTTCATTACCTTCATCATTTCCTCCCCTGTATGTCACTCTCCTCTCTTCACTCTTCAGTTGGTATTATTCTTGTGTACCGGTGTGAAGCCTTTTGAAATTATCTTGTTCTTTGTTTTGTTTTATTAAACATTTCACCTGCACCTGGTTCCTGACTCACAGCTCCATTATTACAACTGTGTTGGTAATATTTGTTGATAAACCTCTCTAGCCTTATTTGTTTTGTGGTGTTATCCAGATTGATCCACTTATTTGTGGGCAATAACCATCAAAGTCGGAACGAAGTGCTAATATTTAGTCCGCTTTACAGAAATTGAATATTAGGTTTTTATTGTGAGGCATTCCACACCACCATCTTCAACCACCATCTTCAATGTCTGTTCGTGTCCAGTGTCTGTTCCTGTCATGTCCTGTTCTATGGGGTCGTTGCACACTATTCTAATAAAAATTATTGAAGCTATGTCAAGCCATTATCAAGTCTTGCCATAGATTTTTCAAGACGATTTAAAAAATTAATTAGGCCACTCAAGAACATTCAATGTAATCTCAGTAAGCAACACCAGTGTACACTGACTGTACAAAACATTAAGGACACCTTCCTAATATTGCGTTGCACCCCTCCTTTTGCCCACAGAACAGCCTCAATTCATTGGGGCATGGACTCTATAAAGTGTTGAAAGCGTTCCACGGGGATGCTAGACCATGTTGACTCCTGTGGCTGGTGGACTATTCTTGATAAACACAGGAAACAGAGTATGAAAAAAAATCTGCAGCGTTGCAGTGTACCTATAACGCTGCCCAATCAGATAGCTCAGATCACCATGTCTGCAGTTTCCTCACCCCATGGACTGTAAAAAGGAAGCCTCGAATGCACAGCAAAGTGGATAATGTAAGATTTCAAAATGTTCATGCAGCAATAAGGTTCATGTTTAAGTTGTTATTCAGCACTGTCAACACTTTGTTAAGTTTTATAAGCCATAAAATGTGAGTTTCGATAAGCTTGCGTTATTTGCGGTTTGTGTCTTTTTAAAACCAAGGAATATGTCACTTTCTCTGGTAATAGGAGTAACAACATGAATCGTTGCATGAGGCAGAAGTAATGCAGTGCGACTTAAGTTTCGCCATCAGCTGGAAGACTGTCCTTCCATTCGCTGAGAGAAGGGGACACAGAAGAGGGACGGTGAGTCGGGTGAGAGGCAGCCTCACCATTGCTCCCTCACTCCCATCAGACAGATGCAGGCCATCAGTCCAGTAAAAAAAAGCTAATTATTATGCTCACTCAGCTGTGCCTTACAAGTAATATAACAAATTATCCATTACCAGTGTGATCATATACCTACAATTTTGAAATATAATTTGAAAATGGTCTGAGAAAAACAACATTGGCAGGTAAATTCAAGCGTAGCCAATATGTAGTGATAATATATTGGGCCTATAGCCTACTGCACAAACCTCATTGTTACAGAACGGTTTTTAATTGGTTAATGTTGCATATGCTTAAGTCATGTAATAAATAAAATCTGAGCGGTAGATCACGGCTTGCATTTTGACTCAGAAAGTGATCTTGACTCAGAAAAGGTAGGTGACCACTGTTTTATGTGGCATAGTCAAAGTGACACTGGACTAGCGCCCCTGCCAGAGTCAAAGGTGTCTATAGACACACATACATACACATAGATATACAGGTTTTTGGAGAGTTGTGGTGGGCTTCCACACTGACCACCCGGGGAGCTGTTGTTGTGGGGTGTTAGCTGCCTTGCTCAAGAGCACCACGGCAGGCAATGGCATCTAGGATCTGATACCAGCAACTCTTCGGTTGCCAGCTCAATTCCTGTCTGATTTTTCCTGTCGGACTCAGGATTGAAACTGGCAGCCCTCCGGTTGCTAGTTTGCCTCTCTAACCGCTAGGCTACCTGCCGCCCCAGATTATTATGTTTTGCCTATGTCTGGGATGGTTCAAAACAGACTCTGGGACAGTTCTGGGACAATAGAGCCAAAGTTCAATTAAACCACTTTAAATCCCCAAATTTTAGACTGATGGAACAGATCAGAACATTTTATTTAAAATGTTGATAAACTAGTATTTCTTGACATAAGCGGAGTCAATACTGCACACTGACTGTTCCAAAATAGCGGAAAACAAAGTTTTAATGTCAAATCACAATTGTTTTGCAGATGTTATTACGGGTGTAGCGAAATGTGCACCACACATATGACAGAGATGGAAATAACTATCAGTTAAAAGTTTAGAAAGAGGGGACATCTAAAGACACAACAACTTGCATGGATATCTAATATAACTTGGAGTGTGCCTTTGGCTGCTAAAAGAAAGTTGATTTGAAAACCAAGAAAACAGAACAGAAATGTTCAATGGCATGTGAGGAAGTGTTTATAAAATAATTTCATCAACGTTTCTATGGTCGGATTTTGGCTATGCTACTTTGAAGTAAGGTAAAAAATGTCTCATTAGGTCTATATGAAGTAAAACGTCCAGGTTTCAAACAATTTGTGTTCTCTCCCAGTTTCATGGTGTGAAAGAGGCGCGTAATTCCAGTCCATATAATAGACCTACAGTATGCATAGCTGAATCACGGATATCATCCTATATGTAAGAGTCGGGACAACCAATGGACTTAGCTGTATGAGTTACCATACCCGATCCCAGGGATCGCTAGGAAATCCTTTTGTTCTCCTCAGAGTTAGGGAAATCTGCTTTTAGTTTCTTTGCACCACATGTATGGGACAATCTACAGACTTCCCTCCAACTGGATGTACTGGGGCAGGTATGTCTGTCTTTTGGGGTATGTATGTCTCTTGGGGTTTTCTCTCTGTTTCAAGGTGGACACCACAGCTCTTCACTCAGCATGAGTGCTCTCTCTGTGGCACTTGTAAATGTGACTCGTTTCAGGAAACTAGGAGTATGTCTCTAGGAGAGTCATTTGAACGTAAACTAAAATTTTGTAACAAAATGCGTTTTGGGCAGAACTTTCATGTGCCTTAATAACAAACTTGTATGTCATCTGTAAATACAAATAAAATGGTTAAATTACTAGCCACAGGGGGCGCTGGTGAGCAGCAATATGTGAAGATGCGTTTTCTCAGTGCTCCGAACCAGGGCGAACTATTTACTATTAATGCTTGACCAACACCTCCCCACCGTGTTAATTTTGTAACATTTAATTTGGAATCAAACCCAATTCACTAATCTGGCTTTTTTTCCTGACATTTTTGGTATTTTAATTGTAAAATGTTGAGATAACAAACGCCGCGGGCCACAAAGGAGCAGGCCTCTGCTGAAGCCTCGGGCTCACCTTACACGGACTCTGATCACCCCGACCTAGCCATGGTAATGGCGGCTATCATTAAATCTGAACAGACTGTGCTGGCTAAGGTGGAGTCACTATCCACTGACCTATCCGCACAAATAGCTATCCTCGTCACAGAGGTCAACATAAAGATCGACTCTGTTAACGAAGACTTGGCGAGTTGGTTGCATTTTTGGTGTGAAAGAGGGACTTGAGACCGTAGGTGGAATGCAGCCTACCCTGTCCATAGCTAAACTGCCACAGGAAATTCTAGGCCTCGATTACGCCCCCACCCTTGACTGTGCGCACAGAAGCATACAGTCCGCACCAAATAATGGGGAGCTGCCCGACCCATTGTAGTTAACTTCTTAGGGAGCGGCTCCCGAGGTGACGGTTTTGGAGAGTCTGGCGTGCCCAAAGTAAAATGCCTCCCACTCAGGCCCGGAAAATAGGATATGCACATAATTAGTACTTTTGGATAGGAAACACTCTGAAATTTATAAGAAAGTTAAAATATTGTCTGTGAGTATAACAGAACTGATATAACAGGCAAAAACCAGAGGAAAATCCATCCGGATTTGCGGTTTCTTTTGTAAATGACCATCTTCTCCATTGTGCCTATTGCATACAATGTTATGTAGGACTGAGACTGCAGTACCTATGGCTTCCACTAGATGTCAACAGTCTCTATACAAAGACTGGGAATTCTAGGAGTAACCAGAACGGATAGGAACAGGAAGAAGTCAGGGGACCACTTTTGTAAACAAGGTTTGACGCACGCGAGATTGTGAACGAGCACCACTTTATTTTTCTTTCCTATCGTTCACTAGCGCTAGCGCCCCACTGCTCCCTAAGTAGTTAACTGACTCGCTTGTTGTGGGCTTGTTACGGTTGTGGGCGGAGCAATTGCCGTACCAGGCGGTGATACAGCCCGACAGGATGCTCTCGATTGTGCATCTCTGAGTGTTTTTGGTGACAAGCCGAATTTCTTCAGCCTCCTGAGGTTGAAGAGGCGCTGTTGCGCCTTCTTCACCACGTTGTCTTTGTGGGTGGACCATTTCAGTTTGTCCGTGATGTGTATGCCGAGGAACTTAAAACTTTCCACCTTCTCCACTACTGTCCCGTCGATGTGGATAGGGGGGTGCTCCCTCTGCTGTTTCCTGAAGTCCACGATCATCTCCTTAGTTTTGTTGACATTGAGTGAGAGGTTATTTTTCTGACACCACACTCCGAGGGCCCTCACCTCCTCCCTGTAGGCCGTCTCGGGTTAGTTTGGCAGCTGGGGTGAAAGAGGTGCGATTACGATAGACTAAACCTAGATTTAGATTTAACTTTAGCCTGCAGCTTTGATATGTGCTGAGAGAAGGACAGTGCACCGTCTAGCCATACTCCCAAGTACTTGTATGAGGTGACTACCTCAAGTTCTAAACCCTCAGAGGTAGTAATCACACCTGTGGGGAGAAGGGAAGTTTTCTTACCAAACCACACAACCTATGTTTTGGAGGTGTTCAGGGCAGAGGAAGCTTGTTGGACACTAAGAAAGCTCTGATGTAGAGCATCTAACACAAAATCCGGATAGGGGCCAGCTGAGTATAAGACTATCATCTGCATATAAACGGATGAGAGCGCTTCCTACTGCCTGATGTAAATTGAGAAGGGTGTGGGGCCTAGGATCTAGCCTTGGGGTACTCCTTTGGTGACAGGCAGTGGCTGAGACAGCAGATTTTCTGATTTTATACACTGCACTCTGAGTTAGTTAGCAAACCAGGCCAAAGACCCCTCAGAGACATCAATACCCAAAAATTTGATCATATTACTCCAGTACTAGCCTCTCTACACTGGCTTCCTGTTAAGGCAAGGGCTGATTTCAAGGTTTTACTGCTAACCTACAAAGCATTACATGAGCTTGCTCCTACCTATCTTGTGCTTGCTCCTACCTAGCGTTGTCCGATTTACAATAGGCTTCACGGCAAAAAAATTGCATTTGATTATCTGAGGACAGCGCCCCGCATACTCCCTGCATATAAATATATTTCAAACCAGCGCAGGCATTACAAAATATAGCAATAAAATAAATCACTTACCTTTGAAGATCTTCCTCTAGTTGCAATCCCACGGGTCCCAGGAACACAAAGAATGGTCCTTTTGTTCGATAAAGTTCCTCTTTATATCCCAAAAACTCGCATTGTTCAGAAGTAGTGGCAGTGTTCGGAGAGTCTGACGTGCCCAAAGTAAACTGCCTGTTACTCAGGCCCAGAAGCTAGGATATGCATATAATTGGTAGTATTGGATAGAAAACACTCTGAAATAATGTCTGTGACTATAACAGAACTGATATGGCAGGTGAAAACCAGAGGAAAATCCATCTGGATTTCTTTTGTTTTGTTGAGGTGACAGTGAGTTCCATTGAGTTCCTATTGGTTATGCAGGGAATTAGCTCCCAGATTGCAGTTCCTATGGCTTCCACTAGATGTCAACAGTCTTTAGACATGGTTTCAGGCTGGCTTGTTTTTTGAAAAACAAATAAGAAATTGTAGTTGTTCCAGGTGGCTTAGGAAGAGGACACTACTGGTTTGGCGAGCGTGAATGGGTGCGCACTCTTCATAATTTTTCTTTCCTATTGAACATACTGTTCTCAGTCTGAAATATTATTGTTTATTTAGATATTTGACAACCTGTGGATTAATTAGAATCATTGTTTGACTGTTTGGACAACTTTTTGGATTTCTTTGTCTGCATGTTGAACGACTGGATTACAGAACTCCATGGCGCCATCTAAACGGACTTTATCGAACAAAAGAACCATTCTATGTGTTCCTGGGACCCGATTGCAAACAGAGGAAGATCTTCAAAGGTAAGTGATTTATTTTATCGCTATTATTAATTTTTGTAACGCCTGTGCTGGTTTGAATAATATGTTTTTGTGGGGCGCTGTCCTCAGACAATAGAATGTTCTGCTTTCGCCGTAAAGAATATTGTAAATCCGACAACGCGGTTCAATTACCAAGATTCTAAGCTTTTGAATGGTGTATAACACTTGTATTTTCATGAATGTTTAATATTACTATTTTTGTCTTTGAATTTGGTGCTCTGCAATTTCACCAGATGTTGTCAAAATGATCCCGCAAGCGGGATCCGATGCCTAATTAAAGTAACTAACTATGGTCTTCCGGATAGCCTGAGTGCACTTATTTGTCATTTGCCTGAACAAGAGCCAGTCAGCCTGTGTATGCGTGTGCCGAGCCTTTCGCCAAATGCAATTCTTGAGGTGGACTAACTCTGCAAAATCACAGTCGAACCAGGGGTTGAACCTATTTTTAATTCTCACTTTCTTTATGGGGGTGTGTTTGTTAACAATACCACTGAAAATATAAAAAAAGAAGTTCCAAGCATCTTCGACAGAGGGGATCAAGCTGATTCTATACCATTTTACAGAGGCCAGTTCATGAAGGAAGGCTTGCTCATAAAAATTTTTATCAAGCTTCTATGAAAAATCAGGACAGGTCGTTTCATTGATCAGCCATTACGAACACAGGCTGTAAAACAGTGATCACTAAGGTCAATACAGAAAAAAACAGACTGATACCTACCTATTGTTTGTGAGAATAACATAGAGGAGAGTAGCCTTTTCTAGGTGTTTGGAGTCATACCTTCTGGGATTGGTAATAATCTGAGAAAGATTTAGGAAGTCCCATTGCTTTAGGACTTGCTCAGGAGGTTTAAGCATGTCCCCGTTTAGGTCACTTTTCTTTTTTTCTCTCTTTCAATGTTTTTTTATTTTTATTAAACACTAACATGCACAACATAAACATAACAGCCAGAGGGATTCCACAAAGAAATGAGAGAAGAAAAAAAATAACAAAAATAAACACAAATCCACATTATATCAATTAAAATACAGACATGTAGCGAATACATTTTTTTTGACTTTTTTTTTTGTATACGTTTTAATGACTCATAAATGTTGATTTGTGTATGAAAAATGTTCCTAATAAAATAAAGAAATGTATGACATTCTCATGTTCAATTGTGGAATCAGTGTAGTAAAATAATATGTCAGACTTAGACATTTCAATGGTTGTATGCATTTTGAGGCCAAGATATCGTTTTACATCAGTCCAGAACACTTCACTATATAAACAATGACAGAATAAGTGTTCAATAGATTCAGTTTCTAGTTCACAAAAACTGCATTCACTGGTAACATCAGGTATATATTTAGAAATCAAGTTATTCCACGTATAGACTCTATAGATAATCTTAAAGGATATCTCCTTTACGGTTTAGGTCACATAGCAGGACAAATTCAGAATTAGTGTAAGGGGTCAGAAGAGAGCTTAGGGCAGGTAGGGTACAGTCTGGTGCTGATGGAGGACGAAAGCACTCAGCAACAGTGAACAAAGATCTGTTTGAAAGTTGAATGCTTAAAACCAGCAAATCAAATTGTTTGGGGACAGACTTGGTGCAGACAACCGAGCACTGAAGGTGATCCTTGGTAAAGATTGCCACTCTCCCACCTTTGGAAGATCTGTCTTGCCTATAATGCTGTAAAAGAATCCAGGAACCCAAACGATTTGGGTGGATCCCATCCTCCTTCAAAACGTGTTTTTTCCCAAAAGGTATTGAAATTGCCAACAAAAGTTACACTCATTGAGCTGCAATAATCACTTAGCCAGTTGTGAAGAGAAAGAATCCTGCTAAAGCATTCAATGCCACGATTCGGAGAGGGCACAGGGCCAGATATGATGGGTCTTTTATTATTGTCTAGCAGAGAGTCTCTTTAAAATCCAATTTCAACTGTTCAGAGCTGCCCTTCATAATGTCATTAAAACCCACATGGTCTACAATAGAATTGATTTCCATGTCCTGACGAAGTACATTTGGGAGCAGCTTAGTAATGTAATTTACTCAAGCTCCGGGATAAGACACTGTTTTTGCACCAGGGAGGTAATGTGTTTACCAGAAAAGGTAATGTGAAGAACAACATGACCTGCACCAAAGTCAAATTAGGATATAACGTTAAGCCAACGAGACAGTGTCCAAGTAAAAAAAAACTAAGGTAGAATGCCATGCTTATATTTTGTCACACTCACAACCGTAAGCTATTTTCTGTAACTAGCTCTGTAATAATTAATGCAAATTAGCTAAAGTTAAGACGTTTGCTAGCCTGGTTTGCTAAATTGACATATACTACATTCGTTTTTTAAACGAATAGGTTTTTTGGTGGTAAAATACACCAGTTATGTTGTTGTGGACCACCAGGCTGCTGATGTCATGCAGCCTGTTGTTTTTATGTTTATACTTTTTTTATAACAACAACGACAAGTTTGATGTCGAACGACAATAGAATGTTCATGATGTCACTGCGACAACTGTCTACAAACATCTTGATAGAAATCTTTGGTTGTATAGTACACTACCATACTCACTCTGTTTAGCACATGGCCTCACATGTGAATCCTTAAAGAGATGGATGGGGCTAAGGCTTAAGAGGGTGTGAACGATGCTGAATGGGTGTAGACAAAGAAGAGCTCTCCAGTATGTGTACCAAAATATTAAAAGGGCCATTTTCTCAAAAGTGGGGTTACAAGTTAATCCACGTTCAAAGCAGAATTACTTTCCCATTGTTCATCAACTGTAGTGTATGGTATACCATTTTCTAGCTGAGTCTACTTGTATTCAATGTAAAAAAAATTGCTACATATGCATTGGAGTGTTTGAACATGTTTGGAATTTGTGTGCACACACACACAAACAAACATGAACATGCACACACAGATGAGTGAACATCTGTGTGTGCAGGCACCCAAACATACTCACAAGCATGCGCGTATGCACACACACACACACAATAATTGGGCTAGGACATTAGTGTGAGGAGTAGCACATTCGCTTCACAGAGAAATGCAATTCACACATTAAGTCTGAGATGACTGTCTATTCATTTCATTACAATGATCTAACTATCAATTGATAGAACTGCTCAGAATGATAAGTAACTGTTGCATTACTCTTAATGCATAGTTTTATGGAAACTGACAAACAATATTCCATGTTTAGATCATGAAAGTTTCAGGATAATGAGATCCATTGACACCAATTACCGTGGAACACGAACCAATTGGACTATATTATCTATGGATGTAATATTTCATCATCATTCTTTAACAGACACTGTTTCTATGGTCCCATGTACCACTTTTCCAGACCATGTTTTCAGATTTGACATTACTGTACATTCACCGGCCACTCTTTTAGGTACACCTATCTAGTACTGGTAGGAACCCCTTTTGCCTCCACAACAGCCTAAATTATTCATGGTGTTGTACGTTGAGATGCCCTTCTGCACACCACTGTTTTAAATGTCTGTTATTTGAGCATTTGTGGCCTTTCTGTTAGCTTGAATGAGTCTGGACATTCTCCTCTGAACTCTCTCATTAACAAGGTGTTTTTGCCCACAGAACTGCCGCTCACTGAATATGTTTTGTTCATCGCACCATTCTCTGTAAACTCTAGAGACTGTAGTGAGTAAAAATCCCAGGAGGGCAGTTGCTTCTGAGATGCTGGAACCACCATGAGTTGCACCAACAATCATACCACGGTCAAAGTTGCTTAGATTACGCATCTTGCCCGTTCTAATGTTTGGTCGAACAACAACTAAAGCTCTCTACTCTATATACTCTATATATTGAGTTGCAGGCAGCCACATGATTCGCTGTTCGAAGGAGCAGGCTATTTGCGTTAACACGCAGGTGTACCAAATAAAGTAGAGTGTATGTACGCAGGCCCTTGTAATTGCTTTTCAAATACCGCCAACTCGTTACTGATGATTAATTTCACATTGTGGTACGAGTATATAGTGAAATGAGTGGTATCCACCTACTGCACAACATAGCGATAACATGGAGCCTTCAGGTGATCCAGGTCACAATAGAGGTCAAGCAGTGGGAGGAGGAAGAAGAGGAAGACGTGGTGGTCAAAGGAATGGCAGGGGACAAGCACTCCTTCTGAGAGGTGGTCGTGGGCCTCGTTTGAGAGGTGTGGGGGAACGTGGTAGAGGACAAGGCCACGGACCAAGACAGAGGCAGCAACAGCAAAGAGTGTCCAATGAAATCCGAGCAATAGTTGTAGACCATGTCGTAAATCATGGCATGACAATGACTGAGGCAGCTACAATGATTCAACCAAACCTCAGAAGATCAACCGTGGCCTCATTCATAAGAACTTTTTCCGCAATGAGAATCAGTAAGTCTTCAGCATGCACTAAACATTAGGCTACTCTCAAATGTCAAATGACAATACTGCATGCCAATGTGTACCACAGAGTAGATGATGTGACTAAATGTGTTCTTACTGTAATTTCCCCTGCAGAATGGAGACTAGGTCAAATAGGGGTGACAGAGGCAACATTCTGACTGACCAACAAGAGCGGGCTGTGGTCAATTTGGTTCGGGCCAGAAATGATATTCCCCTTACAGAAATTCGGGCGCACATCTTGGACAAAGACGAAATGTTCAACAATGTGGAAGCCATAAGTTTGCCGACTATTGCACGCATGCTGAAAAGGCACCAGGTGTCTCTAAAATAGCCATACCGAGTGCCTTTTGAAAGAAATGCAGACAGAGCGAAGCAACTGAGGACTGAGTATGTTCAGGTATGTTCAGTTTCAAGATGCCTGTTGTGAAAAATTCCCCAAAAATTCTACATAATTGTAATCAGTAATTCTCTTTCCAAAATGTATTTTTAGAGGGTGATGGAACTGGATGCTGATGAAAACCATCACAAATTCCAATTTTTTGGATGATGCAGGCTTTAACCTGGCCAAGTCAAGGATGAGAGGTCGGAATTTCATTGGCCAGCGATCAACCATCCAAGTACCTTGACAACGTGGGGCAAGCATCACCATGTGTGTGGCTATATCGGAAGATGGTGTGGTGAGACGCAGGCCTCGCATTGGATCATATAATGCAGCTCTCCTTGTAACCTTCCTTGATGCGCTAAATCAGGTCTGTAGAGCTGATGGCGTGACCTATGTCATTGTTTGGGATAATGTCAGGTTCCACCATGCTCAAATGGTGCAAGCATGGTTTCAGGCCCATCCACAATTTACCACCCTGTACTTACCCCCATACTCTCCTTTCCTTAACCCGATTGAGGAATTTTTCTCCAGATGGAGGTGGAAGGTATATGATAGGCGCCCTCACAAACAAGCCACTCTTCTCCAGGCCATGGATGACACATGCAAAGACATCACGGCAGACCAGTGTCAGGCCTGGATTCGCCATGCCCGAAGATTCTTCCCAAGATGTTTGGCTAATGAAAACATCCATTGTGATGTGGATGAGAACCTGTGGCCAAATCCACAAGACAGTAATCAATCCTTTGTTTTGCTTTTTACAGTAAGCCAGGTGAGGAACACTGCAGGTGACGTTTTACTGTAGTTCTTTTCTTTTTAGTAGCTAATTATGTTGTGATTTTATTGTATTTCATCAATACATTTCAGATTTTGTACTACACTGTGTCTGTAGTATTCTCTATACTAGTCCTTTTACAGTGATGTATTTGCGTGTAGTACCATCATGAAACATGTATGTCCCTATGGTATTTCATGATAAATTCGTTATTTGAACCAATGAGTCTGCAAGGGCAAGGTTTCTTGAATGCACAATGCAATGTTTTGAACATTGGACAGCCTGTATTACAGGTGATGACCGTTTTGAGTTTTGTGTCTAGAGTTTTGAAATATGACCACAAGGTTCTGAAATTAGTGCCAAAGTGATTGTAAAAAACTTTAATTATTCTTGTGTATCCATCTATTGTCTGCAGATCTGTTACTAAGGATGTCTTGAATATACAGTCACTACTGAAAGTCTACACCCCTTGCACAGTCTTCACATTTTGCTGTGAAGGGATTCAATTAGATCTACATAACCTACTGTATTTTTTCAAAGTGAATGAGAAATTATAGAAAATTGTCAATTTATAAAATAAATATTTTTTAAGTTCTCTTGATTGCATGTCTTCACACACCAGAGTTAATTCTTGATGGAAGTACCAAACTCCCCAGTCCCTGCAAGTGACAACCATAACCATAACATGATGCTGCCACAGCAATACTTGAAGATACAGAGAATCAACAACTTTGCATTCACTCCAATTTTACTGGTCTGTATGACAAAGTGAAAAGAGGGAAAGCCTGTGTTAAAAAACACAGATTGAAGTGATGGACCTCACCTACCCTGCAGTTAACCCCTAAACATCTGTGCTATTAGGACCAACTAGAGTGCATAAGTCACACAGTGACGGACCAAGGCTAACTCTGATGTGTTGGGGGGCTTCATCTATGGCTTACTGGATGGATGGTCTCAGAAGATGAACAGAACTGACTGGAAAAGAGATGTAAACCAGTCTATCATGACATGCTAAGAACCATAGCCCCATATTCAGGTGTAACTGCAATATGTAGTAAATGAGATGTTCTCCTTTGACAAAACATTACTTTCTTGATTAGTATTTTACTGCAAGTATTATGTCCTCTGATATTTGTTGAAAACATGAGAACACATACATTTGCGGATCACACAGAACATTTTCAATGGAAGTGATATACAGAGGTACTGCTAGTTCTGGCAGCCTTGGCCTAGGTCTTTATCAATCACTGTTTTTGTTGGGGCTTGTTCTTTGACTTGGCCTATCATTCTTGACTTTTTTATTTGTCCTAAAATATAACAGTGTATTTATGCAGAGTGGTGGTGTTATACAGCTGTTTTGACAAGGCTCTGTATCCTCTTGTACTTTTTCACATCTCTTTGGAATTTTCGGGGGGCCTCAATAGCCTGCTGACACTCTAGCTCCAGTTCTCTAGCCCTGTCTTGGCATGAGTGTCACCCAGGCCCAGGCTTTATAATTACTTATTTTCAGCAGACAGTTAGCAGTATCACTGAAGAAATACCTTTACTTATCACCCTATTCACCTTTAAGAGACACATACTTCATCCTGAAGTGCAGTGGTGTGCCTTACGGACATCCATCTCTGTTTCTTAACTCTTTGACATGTACGAACACACGGGTGTGATCATTCTACAGTAGTCCCTGCAGCGAACGCTCAAACCAGTGTGATTAGAACACTTATTTAAAACGTCTAGTTACGATTGATGCAACAGTCAGCGTTTGTGCTGGCCGCACTATTTTTTCACAGAAACATTTTGCACAAACGCAGTCTTTACAACATTATGCCCTCAATGTGAGCAGTTTACTACAGAAGTAGTGACAGCATAACACAATTCTCATCCAAACCGGAAAATGTAGGCTACATTAGTTGTAGAGCTAACTGGGGGAAAAGTTATCTAACACAAGTGGTTATATTTAGCTCAGAAACTCAGAAAGCATAATATGACAGAAACCACAATATGAATTAGCTAATAGCGATTACTATTTAAAATTCATGACATCACGGATGAGCTCACCAGCGATCAAAATAATTGAGTAAAACACATCTGATGATGGGTAATTTGTGCGCACAAGATAAGAGGTTACAAGATGAGTTGGGTCTGTTTGCGGTATGCATGTTGAAGGGGGTGTGTCGTCTACCATCATTCACTTCCGGAAGTTTACTCAAAAGACAAGTGAACCATCCCCTCACCTCATTTTGTTATAACATATTTGGTCTGACAGACATGTACTTGACAACCAGAATGCATTGTATGATGTCAACAAACACTACGTCAAACATAACTGGAAATTAGCTTAGCAATAGCTCATCATAATCTGTACAACCTTCAAAAAAGTATTTTACACACACCGTATGTGTCCATTACAACCTATGCAAGAATCGTAATGCATGATTTCTGACCAGTACTTGAAAACAGTAAATACATACATACAGTGTGCTACAGTAGAAACAACAACACGATATACAGAAACTATAATGACAACGTAATAAGGCACACACTCAAATCAAATCAAACTTTATTACTCACATGCCCCTGAATACAGGTGTGGACATTACAGTAAAAGTCTTACTTACAAGCCCCTAACCAACAATGCAGTTTAAAAAATATGAATAGCTGCAGTAAAATAACAATAGCGAGACTATACTCTAACTTCCACGATGCATCCAAAGCCCTCTCTCGCCCTCCTTTTGGCAAATCTGACCACGACTCCATTTTGTTGCTCCCAGCCTATAGACAGAAACTAAAACAGGAAACACCCGTGCTCAGGTCTGTTCAATGCTGGTCCGACCAATCTGATTCCATGCTTTAAGATTGCTTCGATCACGTGGACTGGGATATGTTCCGGACAGTCTCAGACAAAAACATTGATGTATACGTTGATTCGGGGAGCGAGTTTATTAGCAAGTGCATCAGTGATGTTGTACCCACGGTGACTATTAAAACCTTCCCCAAACAGAAACCGTGGATTGATGACAGCATTCGCACAAAACTGAAAGCCCAAACCACTGCTTTTAACTTGCACGTTTGCACGTTTCAGTTGCACGTTTTTGCCGCGTGCAAACCGACTCGCCAGGTGAAATAAACTGAATATATTGCAAATCCACTGGTAGGTTCACTTTCTAATAGTGAAAATAAGTATTTTCTATTCGATTCCTACGTAAAATTAACCAAAAACAAAACAACTCCCTTTCAAATATCCAAATTTACTTGCGCAAGAGCAGTGCAACCTAAAAGACTTCACAAGGCGCCAACCAAACGGAGATTTAAGGATATAATTAATGACTTTTTATAACCAAATACCCATGGATTGTCTTCGTTGGACACATAGGAAGCCCTCTGCAGAAGTTCTACAAAAGGTAAGGCACAGGTTTTCCCTGTGAAATGCATTTTCTATGGACCGCGCTGGCTAAAGATTTCATGGTTATGGAAAATATTGAAGGTGCTACCCTCAAACAATCAAATGTAGTGCTTTCGCCGTAAAGCCTTTTAGAAATCCGACAATACTGTGATATTGCCAAGAAGCAGAGCTTTTGATCAGTATGAAACACTTGTATATTGGTGCATGTATAGTAATTCAACTTTTGGATTTTGCCTTGCATTTCACCTGGTAGTGTCGGGAGTGGGGCGCTAGCGCCCCAAATCACCTTGCTGCTCCCTGAGTAGTTTTAACTACTTAGGGAGTGGTGGGGCGCTATTAAACATTCATCAATATACAAGTGTTGCATAATCATCAAAAGCTCTGCTTCTTGGCAATATCACAGCGTTGTCAGATTTCAAAAAGGCTTTACGGCGAAAGCACAACATTTGATTGTTTGAGGGTAGCACCTCCAATATTTTCCCATTAGCATAAATTCATAAACCATCGCGGTTCACACAAAACACATTTCACAGCGAAAACAAATCCCTTACCTCTTGAAGAACTTCTGCTGAGGGCTTCCCAAGTGTCCATCGAAGACATCCAATGGTTCTTTTGTTAGAAAAAGTCATTTATTATATCCATAAATCTCTGTTTGGTTGGTGCATTATGTTCATAAAATACAGCGTCCATTCGCCCATTGAACCGTGAAGAGAACGCGTTCAACCTAAACCTATACACTTGTCCAAGAACAATCAAACATCATTGATAATGTATCCTTAGGAACATTTAGTATAATATTTCAACCGGATTATAAACTGGGCGATAGGAAAGGAAAAAACCACAGTGCGCGCGAGCCCGTGAACGCGCATCCTCTTCTGTTTACTTCCGATGACCACTTCGAAATTCTTCTTCTATTACCATCCAGAGCAACTATAACATCATCAAACACTGTCTAGAGACTGTTGACATCTAGTGGAAGCAATAGGTACTGCAATCTTACTCCCATATATAGTCATTTTCAATAGGGAGGGGTTCAAAATGTGTCAAATACACTTTTTCCAGGACAGAAATTCCTCTAGGTTTCGCCTGCTTTATCCGTTCTGTTATACTCACAGACAATATTTTAACACTCTTAGAAACTTCAGAGTGTTTCCTATCCAATAGTACTAATTATGTGCATATCCTATTTTCTGGGCCTGAGTGGGAGGCATTTTACTTTGGGCACGCCAGACTCTCCAAAACCGTCACCTCGGGAGCCACTCCCTAAGAAGTTAATCATGGCAAGGTGACCGGAAACCTGTCCGAATGCAAACAGTGTAGCTATTCCCTCCGCAAGGCAATCAAACAAGCTAATCGTCAGTATAGACACAAAGTAGAGTCGCAATTCAACGGCTCAGACACGAGACGTATGTGGCACGGTCTACAGTCAAGGACGTATTACAAAAAGAAAACCAGCCCCATCGCGAACACCGACTTCCTGCTCCCAGACAAATTAAACAGCTTCTTTGCTCGCTTTGAGGACAATACAGTGCCACTGACATGGCCCGCTACCAAAACCTGTGGGCTCTCCTTCACCGCAGCCAACGTGAGTAAAATATTTAAACGTGTTAACCCTCGCAAGGCTGCCAGCCCAGATGGCATCCCTAGCCGCGTCCTCAGAGCACGCGCAGACCAGCTGGCTGGTGTGTTTACGGACATATTCAATCAATCCCTATCCCAGTCTGCTGTTCCCACATGCTTCAAGAGGGCCACCATTGTTCCTGGTCCCAAGAAAGCTAAGGTAACTGAGCTAAACGACTATCGCCCCGTAGCACTCACTTCCGTCATCATGAAGTGCTTTGAGAGACTAGTCAAGGGTCATATCATCTCCTCCCTACCTGACAACCTAGACCCACTCCAATTTGCTTACCGCTTCAATAGGTCCACAGACAACGCAACCGCAATCACACTGCATACTGCCCTAACACATCTGGACAAGAGGAATACCTATGTAAGAATGCTGTTCATCGACTACAGCTCAGCATTTAACACCATAGTACCCTCCAAACTCATCATTAAGCTCAAGACCCTAGGTCTCGAACCCACCCTGTGCAACTGGGTCCAGGACTTTCTAAAAGGCCGCCCCCAGGTGGTGAGGGTAGGAAACACCATCTCCACCCCGCTGATCCTCAACACTGGGGCCCCACAAGGGTGCGTTCTCAGCCCTCTCCTCTACTCCCTGTTCACCCATGACTGCGTGGCCATGCACGCCTACAACTCAATCATCAAGTTTGCAGACGACACTACAGTGGTAGGCTTGATTACCAACAACGACGAGATGGCCTAGGAGGTGAGGGCCCTTGGAGTGTGGTGTCAGGAAAATAACCTCACACTCAACGTCAACAAAACAAAGGAGATGATTGTGGACTTCAGGAAACAGCAAAGGGAGCACCCCCCTATCCACATCGACGGGACAGTAGTGGAGAAGGTGGAAAGTGTTAAGTTCCTCAGCATACACATCACGGACAAACTGAAATGGTCCACCCACACAGACAGCGTGGTGAAAAAGGAGGAGGCTGACGAAATTTGGCTTGTCACCGAAAACACACAAACTTTTACAGATGCACAATCGAGAGCATCCTGTCGGGCTGTATCACCGCCTGGTACGGCAACTGCTCCGCCCACAACTGTAAGGCTCTCCAGAGGGTAGTGAGGTCTGCACAACGCATCACCGGTGGCAATCTACCTGCCCTCCAGGACACCTACACCACCCGATGTCACAGGAAGGCCAAAAAGATCATCAAGGACAACAACCACCCGAGCCACTGTCTGTTCACCCCGCTATCATCCAGAAGGCGAGGTCAGTACAAGTGCATCAAAGCTGGGAGCGAGAGACTGAAAAACAGCTTCTATCTCAAGGCCATCAGACTGTTAAACAGCCATCACTAACATTGAGTGGCTGCTGGCAACATACTGACTCAAATCTCTAGCCACTTTAATAATAAAAAATTGGATGTAAAATATGTATCACTAGTCACTTTAAACAATGCCACATTGTATAATGTTTACATACCCTACAGTCGTGTCCAAAAGTTTTGAGAATGACACAAATATAAATTTTCACAAAGTCTGCTGCCGCAGTTTGTATGATGGTAATTTGCATATACTCCAGAATGTCATGAAGAGTGATCAGATGATTTGCAATTAATTTGCCATGCAAATGAACTGAATCCCCAAAAACCATTTACACAGCATTTCAGCCCTGCCACAAAAGGACCAGCTGACATCATGTCAGTGATTCTCTCGTTAACACAGGTGTGAGTGTTGACGAGGACAAGGCTGGAGATCACTCTGTCATGCTGATTGAGTTCAAATAACAGACTGGAAGCTTCAAAAGGAGGATGGTGCATCATTGTTCTTCCTCTGTCAACCACGGTTTCCTGCAAGGAAACACGTGCCGTAATCATTGCTTTGCACAAAAAGGGCTTCACAGGCAAGGATATTGCTGCCAGTAAGATTGCACCTAAATCAACCATTTATCAGATCATCAAGAACTTCAAGGAAAGCGGTTCAATTGTTGTGAAGAAGGCTACAGGCTGCCCAAGAAAGTCCAGCAAGCGCCAGGACCGTCTCCTAAAGTTGATTCAGCTGCGGGATCGGGGCACCATCAGTACAGAGCTTGCTCAGGAATGGCAGCAGGCAGGTGTGAGTGCATCTGCACAAACAGTGAGGCGAAGACTTTTGGAGGATGGCCTGGTGTCAAGAAGGGCAGCAAAGAAGCCACTTCTCTCCAGGAAAAACATCAGGAACAGACTGATATTCTGTAAAAGTTACAGGGATTGGTAAAGTAATTTTCTCTGATGAATCCCCTTTCCGATTGTTTGGGGCATCCGGAAAAAAGCTTGTCCGGAGAAGACAAGGTGAGCGCTACCATCAGTCCTGTGTCATGCCAACAGTAAAGCATCCTGAGACCATTCATGTGTGGGGTTGCTTCTCAGCCAAGGGTGTGGGCTCACTCACAAGTTTACCTAAGAACACAGCCATGAATAAAGAATGGTACCAACATCCTCCGTGAGGAACTTTTCCCAACCATCCAGGAACAGTTTGGTGACGAACAATGCCTTTTCCAGCATGATGGAGCACCTTGCCATAAGGCAAAAGTGATAACTAAGTGGCTCGGGGAACAAAACATCGATATTTTGGGTCCATGGCCAGGAAACTCCCCAGACCTTAATCCCATTGAGAACTTGTGGTCAATCCTCAAGAGGCGGGTGGACAAACAATAACCCACAAATTCTGACAAACTCCAAGCATTGATTATGCAAGAATGGGCTGCCATCAGTAAGAATGTTGCCCAGAAGTTAATTGACAGCATGCCAGGGCGGATTGCAGTGGTCTTGAAAAACTGCAAATATTGACTCTGCATCAACTTCATGTAATTCATGAAATGCTTGTAATTATACTTCAGTATTCCATAGTAACATTTGACAAAAATATCTAAAGACACTGAAGCAGCAAACTTTGTGGAAATTAATATTTGTGTCATTCTCAAAACTTTTGGCCACGACTGTACATTACTCATCTCATATGTATATACTGTACTATATACCATCTACTGCATCTTGCCTATGCAGCACGGCCATCGCTCATCCATATATTTATATGTACATATTCTTAATCATTCCTTTACACTTGTGTGTATACGGTAGTTGTTGTGAAATTGTTAGATTACTTGTTAGATATTACTGCACGGTCGGAACTAGAAGCACAAGCATTTCGCTACACTCGTATTAACTTCTGCTAACCATGTGTATGTGACCAATAAAATGTTATTTGATTTTATTTGATATATACGGGGTACTGGTACAGAGTCAATGTGCGGAGGCACCGGTTAGTCGAGGTAATTGAGATAATATGTACATGTAGGTAGAGTTATTAAAATGACTATGCATAGATAATAACAGAGAGTAGCAGCACGGTAAAGGAGGGGGGGGACATTGCAAAAAGTCTGGGTAGCCATTTGATTAGATGTTCAGGAGTCTTATGGCTTGGGGTTAGAAGCTGTTAAGAAGCCTTTTGGACCTAGACTTGGTGCTCCGGTTTCGCTTGCCGTTCGGTAGCAGAGAGAGTCTTTGGTTGGAGTCTTTGACAATTTTTAGGGCCTTCCTCTGACACCGCCTGGTATAGAGGTCCTGGATGGCAGGAAGCTTGGCACCAATGATGTACTCGGTCGTACGCACTACCCTCTGTAGTGCCTTGCGGTCAGAGACCGGGCAGTTGCCATACCAGGCAGTGATGCAACCAGTCAGGATGCTCTCGATGGTGCAGCTGTAGAACCTTTTGAGGATCTGAGGACCGATGCTAAATCTTTTCAGTCTCCTGAGGGGGCATAGACAGTTCACGACTGTCTTGGTGTGCTTGGACCATGTTAGTTTGTTGATGATGTGGACACCAAGGAACATGAAGCTCTCAACCTGCTCCACTACAGCCCCGTCAATGAGAATGGGGGCGTGCTCAATTCCTCCTTTTCCTGTAGTCCACAATCATCTCCTTTGTCTTGATCACGTTGAGGGCGAGGTTGTTGTCCTGGCACCACACGGCCAGGTCTCTGACCTCCTCCCCATAGGCTGTCTCGTCGTTGTCGGTGATCAGGCCTACCACTGTTGTGTCATCTGCAAATTTAATGATGGTCTTGGAGTCATGCCTGACCATGCTGTCATGAGTGAACAGGGAGTACAGGAGGGGACTGAGCACGCACCCCTGAGGCCCCTGTGTTGAGGATCAGCGCGGCGGATGTGTTCTTACCTACACTTACCACCTGGGGGCGGCCCGTCAGGAAGTCCAGGATCCAGTTGCAGAGGGAGGTGTTTAGTCCCAGGGTCCTTAGCTTATTGATGAGCTTTGAGGGCACTAGGGTGTTGAACGCTAAGCTGTAGTCAATGAATAGCATTCTCACATTGGTGTTCCTTTTGTCCAGTTGGGAAAGGGCAGTGTGGAGTGCAATAGAGACTGCATCATCTGTGGATCTGTTAGGGCGGTATGCAAATTGTAATGTGTCTAGGGTTTCGGGGATAATGGTGTTGATGTGAGCCATGACCAACCTTTCAAAGCACTTCCTGGCTACAGATGTGAGTGCCACGGGTCAGTAGTCATTTAGGCAGGTTACCTTAGTGTTCTTGGGCACATGGACTATGGTGGTCTGCTTAAAACATGTTGGTATTACAGACTCGGACTGGGAGAGGTTGAAAATGTCAGTGAAGACACTTGCCAGTTGGTCAGCGCATGCTCGCTGTACACGTCCTGGTAATCCATCTGGCCCTGCGGCCTTGTGAATGTTGACCTGTTTAAAGGTCTTACATCGGCTGCTGAGAGCGTGTTCACACAGTCGTCCGGAACAGCTGGTGCTCTCATGCATGTTTCAGTGTTATTTTTATATTCCAGTCTGTGCTAGCAAAACAGTCCTGTAGCTTAGCATCTCCTTAATCTGACCACTTTTTTTTGACCGAGTAACTGGTGCTTCCTGCTTGAATTTTAGTTTGTAAGCAGAAATCAGGAGGATAGAATTATGGTCAGATTTGCCAAATGGAGGGCGAAGGAGAGCTTTGTACGTGTCTCTGTGTGTGGAGTAAAGGTGGTCTAGAGTTTTTTTGCCTCTGGTTGCACATTTAAAATGCTGATAGAAATTTGGTAGAACGGATTTAAGTTCCCCTGCATTGAAGTCCCCGGCCACTAGGAGAGCCGCCTCTGGATGATCATTTTCCTGTTTACAGCTCATTGAGTGTGGTATTAGTGCTAGCAGCGGTCTGTGGTGGTATGTAGACAGTTATGAAAAATACAGATGAAAATGTGAGCAGTGTCATCTAGGTAAATAGTGTGGTCTACAGCTTATCATGAGATACTCTAACTCAGGCAAGCAAAACCTCGAGACTTCCTTAGATATCGTGCACCAGCTTTTTACAAATATACATAGTCCGCCACCACTTGTCTTACCAGACACCGCTGTTCTATCCTGCCGATACAGCGTATAACCAGCCAGCTGTATGTTGATAATGTTGTCGTTCAGCCATGACTACATGAAGCATAAGATATTACAGTTTTTAATGTCCTGTTGGTAGTTAAATCTTCCTCGAAGGTCGACTATTATATTAGCTAGTAGAACGGAAGGCAGCAGGGGTTTATTCGATCGCCTACGAATTCTCAGAAGGCAGCCCGACCTCCACCCTCTTTTTGTCTTCATCTTCTCTTCACGCAAATGACAGGGATTTGGGCCTGTTCTCAGGAAAGCAGTCGGGCTCGTCGGACTCGTTAACTCTTTAGGCATCATCAGCAGTGGTGACGGTTTTGGAGAGTCTGGCATGCCCAAAGTAAAATGCCTGCCACTCAGGCCCAGAAACTAGGATATGCACATAATTAGTACTATTGGATAGGAAACTCTGAAGTTTCTAAAACTGTTAAAATAATGTATGTGAGTATAACAGAACTGATATAGCAGGCAAAAATCCGATGAATTTCTGTCCAGAATATTATTTTTTTGTGACATTTCCTCAGTTTGATAGAATTCCTATTGAAATCCATGTAAAATAGCTCCCAGATTGCAGTACCTATGGCTTCCACTAGATGTCAACAGTCTTTAGACAGTGTTTGACAGCTAGCTCCCCAATGACAGCTAGCGCCCCAATGATCCCTAAGTGTTTTAAAGGGAAAAAAAAGCTTCTGCCAGTTCGTGGTGAGTAATCGCTGTTCTGATGTCCAGAAGTTATTTTCGGTCATAAGAGACGGTAGCAGCAACATTATGTACAAAATAAGTATAAAAATAAGTTACAAACAACGCAAAAAAATGAAAAAACACAGTTGGTTAGAAGCACGTAAAACGTCAGCCATCTTCTCCGGCACCATGATACGGACTACTTTGATAGGAACGCACACAAAGTTATTATTAGTAAGGAAAACAACAATGAACAATGAAGTCAATGCAGGCACCAGCCAGAAAATGTGCC
>QNTS01000011.1:1630748-1642868 GCA_003317085.1 Hucho hucho
TTGTTAACATAAATCTTTATATTGTCCACATTGTAACAAAACTTATGGTTGCATAACAGCACATTGTGTAACATTACCACAGTTTTACATTGAGAAATTGCGGAGCCAAGGACAACATACCCTGCTAGCTGAAGGTCAGGTAAAAGAGAACAATAAGAGGGTACGTAAAAACAGATAACCCGCGATGGACCAAACCAAAATATACAAAACTTTTACAATCAAGTGTATTTACAATATAGATATGAAAAAGTGTTTGTACACCAAAAAATAACATTAGCAATGCAGCTGTAATAAAATAAAAAAACACATTGAATTATTATTATTATTATCAAATTATTAACATCCCCTCTTGATCTGGCCTATTTGAACTGGTCCTTGTGTGCAACTTGGTGCATAATCTAGGGGAACAACATCACACTGCTGCACATGTTCTGTTCTGAATGGAGATGCGCAAATGTGCATACTTGATCTGGGGAAACACTGAGGAAGTGCTTGGGCTCTCATTGAAGAGAAGTTTGTCAGGCTCAGTAATGCCTCAAGTATAAATAGTCCGCAACAGTGAAATGGGCTACTTCTATGTGAATTAATAAGGAGGCGGAACTCACCTCAATTCATACTGTTGTTAGAAAATTATTTGAACTTGACAAGTTGAAACATAGCTCATCGATAATTAGCAGGCAGCGTGCCTTGGTTTGAGGGCAGTGTGGGTTAACTGTCCTGTTGCGTAACAATTACATCTTGTAACAGTGAGTGCATTCTGTCATCACACTCATAAAAAAACTCACGCTGGGGGGACCATTAGAGATATTTGAAACGGGGAGGGAAGATCTATAAAATCCCGGTGTGCCTGGCTGTCACGACTTCACAGATATTAGGGGTATAATTTCACTGCTTAATTATCCCATTTTCTATTTCCAATCACATTCACAAAGTGCCAAGTCTTAAATATGTTTTTTTGTCCTTTTGATCAGCATGAAAATGATGACATTTGCACACGCTTGAGCATGCACACACATACAGGATTCTACAAAAGCGCTTTTCAGATGGTCATTGTCTAAATGATTTCTGCTGTGTGTTGGAAGGGAGCCACAGCCACGTGCGTCAGTCACGTCTACTGACTAAGCCAATCTGCATTTCAACTCTGTGTGATAGTCAATTAACTAGTCATAGGGTGGTGTTAATTAAACATGGGCTTTGACTGCACAGCTGCAAATGGTTGTGGAATGGCTGTGGGCTGTGGCATAGAGGCATCTGCAAAAGCTATTCAGCTCAGGGAAAGATACACAAACCTCTCTCAAAATTGCTGACAGTCCTCAAAAAGTGGTGAATCCACTCAAATTGAGCCCTTGGATAGTGATATCAGATAACAAGGTTAAATAAGCTTAATATAAAGAGTGACTATGTAGAAATCAGTATGATTATCACAGTGGATAAGAGTAATGCCTTTATTCGTCAGAATTGAGTTGAACCAACACTATCTTACTCTGTCATCTGATTAGGGGCTGTATTCATAAAGCTTATCAGGGTAGGAGTGCAAATCTGTAGATTTGGTTTTTGGATCAAAATGAAGAAGACTATATAGACAGGGGGGGTCCTGATCCTAGATCAGAACTCCTACTATGAGACAATTTATGAAAACAGGCCTAGAGCAGTGAGTAATCTCTCAGAGTTCAGAACAGTACCTGCTTCAAGTCGTTGGTCATCTCCTCTATTATTCCGCTCTGCTCCAATACATAATTGAAGAGGGCAAAGTTCTGATCCCCTCCTGACAGGTAAAAGACAGCATACCAACAAACAAACAAAAATGGTTCATTTCATTGAGAAACAGCTGTTTGGACAGATCTGAATGGCACTGACAAGCAGTATCAAATGTCATTAATTTCATGTAAAGACAATCAAGTAATATTTGATGAAGGTAGACGTGTTTCTTCTAGTTCTTATTTTTGAAGGAACAAGTACAGAACACGTCAATTACAAATCCCTACTCAGACTGTTGTCGTTTTCTGTCATAACACAGACATTTGGGGTAAAGTATGGGTGGGTAATGGAAGATAACGGTGACATCTGTGCCACAGAATTACTTATATTTTTGACAAATGGTGTAAAAATAATATTGCATTAGTCACTAACTGTAGTAGTAGTATATAAATCTAAAACAACTTCATTCCTAAGACAGTTTGGGTATATCTGTAACACCCTGATCTGTTACACCTGTCTTTGTGCTTGTCCCCACCCCCCTCCAGGTGTCGCCCATCTTCCTCATTATCGCCAGTGTATTTACACCTGTGTTCTCTGTTTTTCTGTTACCAATTCGTCTTGTCAGGTCTTACCAGCGTGTTTTCCCATCTCCCTGCTTTCCCAAGTTCTGTTTCCTAGTTTCCCCGGCTCTGACCATTCTGCTTGCCCTGACCCCGAGCCTACCTGCCATTCTAAACCTGCCTGACTCTGACCGGTTTACGAACCTCTGCCTGTCCTGTCCCCGAGCCTGCCTGCTATTCTGTACCTTATTCAATCTGCCCTGGATTATGGACCCCTGCCTGCCTTTGACCTGTCTTTTGCCTGCTCCCTGTTTGGGTCAATAAACATCTTTGACTCTATCTGTCTGCATCTGGGTCTTATCCTGAGTTCTGATAATATCTTTATGCCATCTCTGAGGAAAAGAAACGAGTGAAACCTTGTCTGTAACATAGTGGTTGGTGCCTTGAGAACACAGTTAAAAACTTTTTAAGACAGCATCACCAGAGGGAGTCAGACATGTAACATATCCATCATCAAATTTGGTGTTTAAAACCTGATCTGTTGCAGCCAGAAAGCAGCTCTATTGAATGCTGTTCCAATTTCCATTTATAAATTATACAGTACAGTAGGCAGTTGGATCTTTCTTCCAAAAATGTAAAGGCAATATAGAAAAAGACAAAACAGTCAACTGAAACTTTACATTTATCTATATCAATTTATATATTTCAAATGTAAGTGTTCTTACTATATGTAAAAAAATAAATGATGCATAATTTTCAAAGCTGGGGTGTTTGGGTGGCTTTGTTTAATTTAGATGATGGCAGGGAGAGTCTTACTCTGCATGTAGACGTTGAAGAAGAGCTCAATGTCGAAGTCAGCTGGGTTCTCCTTTTACTGACCCCTCTGCTCCTCTCAAGCCTTCATAGCCAGCTCCCTCAGTCTCTCCTGTTTCTAATTTTTTTTAGGGGCTGCCTCTTGGGCTTCCTAGCTAGCCATTTCTCCTCGTAAAAGCGCCTCTCTGCCTTTGCTGCCTCCAGCTCCTCCTTGGGACGGCGATATTCCCCAGCCTGGCTCCAGGGTCCCTTACCATCCAGAATCTCCTCCCATGTCCAGGATTCCTGCTGCGGGGCGCGCTGCTTGGTCCTTGGTTGGTGGGTTATTCTGTCATGATCGTTATAATGAGCGGACCAAGATGTAACGCGATTTCCATTCCACATATTTTAATAATAATAAGTGGAACGTACAAGATGCAACGAACAAAAATAAAGAAACACAACGATCACTATATCTGTGTGGAAACACAACACACACAGTTAAACTGACATACATACATTCAATAACCCACAACCCCAGTGTAGAAACGAACAAACATATATATATGGTTCCCAATTAGAGGTAACGACAATCAGCTGCCTCTAATTGGGAACCATCAAACCCAAACATAGAAATACACCACCTAGAACCAAAAACCCCTCCTAACCAAAACACAAATGATTAGCCAGCCTGCTATCCCAGGCCAGGACGTGACAATAGTATAACAGCTAAATTATTCATTTGTCTTTTGCATACCATTATTATGTCTGAAAACATTCACTGGTGTATTTCACTGAGTGTTCATGGTAATTTTTGGGGGGGCACACGGGGAGTTTGGCTGGGCCAGGTTGGAGACCTGGGCCAGCTCCCCGTGCTTACCAGAGGGAGCAGCGCACTGGTAGGGCACCGTGTGAGGCGGCGAAACGCACGGTGTTGCCAGTGCGTGTTCACGGCCCGGTGCGCGACATGCCAGCTTCCCGCATCGTTTTTGCGAGTAGGAGTGTTCAGCCTGGGAGGAGTGTGCCGGCTCAGCGCTCTTGGTACGCCTCCTCGGACCAGGATATCCTGCGCCGGCTCTGCGTACTGTGTCTCCGGTGCGTCTCCACAGCCCGGTACGTCCTGTGCCAGCGCCCCGCAGGTGCAGAGTGGATTTATCCATTCAGCCAGGACGGGTTGTGCAGGCTGTACGCCCGAGACCTCCAGTGCGTCTTCACGGCCCAGTGTATCCTGCCCCTGTTCCACGCTCCCGGATCCCTGTGCGTGTTGTGAGCCCAGCATGCACTGTCTCTGTCCCACGCTCCAGGATCCCTGTGCGTGTTCAGAGCCTAGCATGCACTATCCCTGTCCCACGCTCCAGGATTCCTGTGCGCGTTGTGGGCCTAGCATGCNCGCAGAAAGCTTAAATTCTTGTTAATCTAACTGCACTGTTTAATTTACAGTAGCTATTACAGGAAAAAAATTACATGCTATTGTTTGAGGAGAGTGCACAACAACTGTCACGCCCTGACCTGTTGGAGCCTTTTTATGTCTCATTTTGGTTTGGTCAGGGTGTGATTTGGGGTGGGCATTCTATGTTCTTTTTGTATTTCTTTGTTTTGGCTGAGTGTGGCTCTCAATCAGGGACAGCTGTCTATCGTTGTTTCTGATTGGGAACCACACTTAAGCAGCTATTTTTCCCTCCAGCCTTGTGGGAAGTTGACTCTGTTGAGGTGTGTGTACTGTTGGTGCTACACCTGTTTTGATCTTTGTTTTGTTGTTTTGTATTGAGTGAGTTAACGAATAAATATGTTTAACTCCACCCGGCACGCTGCGCCTTGGTCCGTCCATGAAGATCGTGACAGTCAGCCATAGTAGTATGGCGCCCCTGGAGCAAATTAGGGTTAAGTGCCTTGCTCAAGGGCACGTCGACAGATTTTTCACCTTGACGGCTCTGGTACCTTCGAACTAGCGACCTTTAGGTTACTGGCAGAACTCTAACCGCTAGGCACCCCAAAGAAAGCATGAAGTGGTGTAGACAAACAGAGTGTTCAGTACTCCTCCTTTCCCTCTCTGTCTCTCCAATTATATTCCAGCTCAGTTTTTGACACACTTGGAATGCAGTTGTCGGCAGATTTCTATCTAACTTATGGATTTCTTCACACAGGATAAAGCTCTCCTGTCAAGACTGTCTGCTCTAGTTATTTAGTCCTAAGGCTTTTAAATTACTGTGGTTCTCTCTTAAAGGGTCCTTTCCAAGAATAAAAATGTGTGTGTGTGTATAATCTGTAATTTCATGGGAAAACATCTCACAGTTCCTTTAATTCTTCCTCTTGTTTTTCAGAGAAGAAGGGTACATTTTGGGTTCCCTGAGTGAGCATCTGGGAGAGCTGTTCTGTTCGACTCATTATTTATAAATAACAAATAATGACACATGTACTAACTGTATTCTGTGGCTACGACTGTGGACTTCCACAAAAACAGACAGAAAGTACTTAGTATCACAACGGAACTTGAATATAACATTTCACTTGTGAGAGAACATTCTGACTTGCTATACTGTACTAAAACACTGTATTATTTAGAAATCATACCATTTACATTTTGGTTCCATTAACTGGTCATTGTAACATACACAGAGTACACAAAACATTAGGAAAAGCTTCCTAATATTGAGTTGCACCCCCTTTTGCCCTCAGAACAGTCTTAATTCATCAGGGCATGGATGAATTTTGACACTACAATGTGTCGAAAGCGTTCCACAGGGATGCTTGCCCATGTTGACTCCAATGCTCCCCACAGTTGAGGCAAGTTGGCTGGATATCCTTTGGGTGGTGGATAGGGCTGTGGTCGTCATGAAATTTTGTCAGCCGGTAATTGACAATTAATTAACATAAACACGTTTAGCATCTCCAGGCCTCCACACATACAAACCGCTGATGGGCGCCTTTGGAACAGCTACATTTAAAAAAGTCTAATAAATCTATTGTACATACACCACCACAATAAATCCATTACTTATTTTAGTCAGGTCTAAAGAAACATTATGATATGAAGAAAATGTATTTCCGAAGAACAGAATATGAGTTGGCCTACTGTATGTTATCTGGCTATGCTCCATGCCATAGGCTGTAGGCTTGTTCATTTATCTGGCAAGATATGCTTATAAGTCATTTGCCATTATTTTATATTATGCGATTATATAGTAAGAAGAATATAAACTTAGCTAAATAAAATAGAAAGGATGTTTTTCCCATTCAAGAGCGAGTGCGCATATGAAGTGGCTATGTTGAGTGTAAAAGTGATCATTTGAAACAGGTCCTACACCAAGGGGGGGTAAACTCTTCGGGCCGCCTGGCACTTCAATCCAGCCCGCGAGACATACATTTAAAAAAAAGGTTTTATTCATTTATTATTATTATACATTTTCTTCTCCCTTTTTTCTCCCCAATTTCGTGGTATCCAATTGGTAGTTAGTCTTGTCCCATCGCTGCAACTCCCGTACGGACTTGGGAGAGGGGAAGGTCGAGAGCTATGTGTCCTCCGAAACAAGACCCAGCCAAGCCACACTGCTTCTTGACACAATGCTTGCTTAGCCCCGAAGCCAGCCGCACCAATGTGTCGGAGGAAACACCGTACACCTGACTACCGTGTCAGCGTGCATGCGTCCGGCACAGGAGTCGCTAGAGGGCCGATGGGACAAGACTAACTACCAATTGGATACCACGAACTTGGGGAGAAAAAAGGGAGAAGAAAATGTATAATAATAATAAATGAATAAAAACTTTTTTGGCCTGCCACACCCTCTCCTGACGCTGGGCCAATTGTGCGCCACCTCATGCGTCTCCCAGTCACGGCCAGCTGTGACAGCCTGGGATCGAACCCGGATCTGTAGTGACGCATTGCCTTAGACCGCTGCGCCACTCGGGAGGCCCCCGCGGAAAACTAATTAGCATATACAACATTTCTCCATAAAAGTCTGCCAGTTTAAGCATTGGATGCGTCTATCCACCAACGTCATATTTCCATATCTGCGGTGAAAGGGGAAAGAGCTAGAGCGGTGTTTGTCAGACCATGAGAAGTCCCGAAAATCAGTCTTCTCACAAAATCATCTGTAGCGTCCGAACGGCGACCCTCACAAGCGTCTTGGGGCTTGTCTGAAGTCGACACAGCCGATCTGCCAAGTTCTGTCTGTAGCGTCCAAACAGTTTGGGCTACACACTAATATGACCCCTTTGTGGTAAAGTGAGACTCTCACAAACGTGTTGGTTGTTTTGCTCTAGGATGCCCACAGGCCTCACAAGACTCATCTGAAGGTCTCCTGGTACCAGTTGAAAAAATTCATGGAAGTATATATGGAGACTGTTTAATGCCAAAAATAAGCAGTTAAATACAAAATGTAAAATGTTTGCTGATCTTTCTTATATCTTTCAGACATACTGTAGGACAGACACTTCATTTAGATTTTTTTGGGGGTGACTATCCCTTGTTCAATGTAGTAAATATGTTATTCAATGCATTTGTATGGGCTAATAGAAGTAAGGTCAAATAACATTTTTCATTAAATATATATATATATATATATATATATATATAGAGAGAGAGAGATTTTTTTATATACTTCAAGGGGTCTTAAAATTCAAATTCAAATAGCAAAATTATCCTTTGTATGACCTTCTTAAAACAATTCCATATAGCATAGTAGAACTCCCCTCCCCCGGCATGGACAGCTCCTCATTTCCTCTTTCAGCAAGTGTTGTATTTTCACCCACAGTGGCCAACCCATCATTCATTCTGATCTTAAATCCAACTCTCCAATGTCCACAGATTATTTCCCACTATAATACCATTTTGCTATTTCCCTTTGCAATATATCCCTCCATTTTATAGAGCAGCAGGGCTTGCAAACTATCACAGATTGTAAAGGGAAACCAAGCCGTGAGCTGCCCAGTGACACAACCCTACCAGACGAGCTAAATGCCTTCTATGCTCGCGTCGAGGCTAGCAACACTGAACCATGCATGATAGCACCAGCTGTTCTGGACGACTGTGTGATCACGATCGCTGTAGACCTTTAAACAGGCTAACATTCACAAGGCCGCAGGGCCAGACAGATTACCAGGACGCGCACTCAGAGCATGCACTGACCAGCTGGCAAGTGTCTTCACTGAAATGTTGAACCTCTTCCTGACCCAGTCTGTAATACCTAAATGTTTCAAGCAGTACACAATAGTCCTTGTGCACAAGAACGCCAAGGTAACCTATCTATCTAAATGACTTTCGCCCCATAGCGCTCACATCTGTAGCCATGAAATTATTTGAAGATCATGGATCACACCATCATACCTGACACCCTGGAACCACTCTAATTCACATACTGCCCCAACAGATCCACAGATGACTCAATCTCTATTGCACTCCACACCGACCTTTCCCACCTGGACAAAAGGAACACCTATTTGAGAATGCTGTTAATTGACTAGAGCTCAGTGTTCACCACAATAGTGTCCTCCAAGCTCATCACTAAACTAAGGACCCTAGGACTGAACACCTCCCTCTGCAACTGGTTCCTGGACTTCCTGACGGGTCGCCCCTAGGTGGCGAGGGTGGCTAACACATCCGCCACGCTGACCATCAACACGGGGGGCCCCCTCAGGGGTGGGTTCTTAATCACCTCCTGTACTCCCTGTTCACTCACGACTGTGTGGACATGCACAACTAACACCTTCATTAAGTTTGCCGACAACACGACGGTGGTGGGCCTGATGCCCGACGACGAGGAGTCAGCCTACAGGGAGGAGGTCAGAGACCTCCTTCAACATCAGCAAGACAAAGGAGCTGATCATGTACTACAGGAAGCAGAGGGCCAAGCATGTTCCCATTCACATTGACGGGACTGTCGTAGAGTGGGTTGAGAGCTTCACGTTCCTCTGTGACCACATCAATAAGGACCTATCATGGTCCAAACCAATGTTCTCTCGGACTGCCACTCATAATACATATCAGCCTGTGCAGAGAAGCACGAGATTGAACTTCACTCAACAACTTTCTATAGTTTTCCCCTTTAGTTAACACTATCAACATTTTGCTCTACTGTGGGAATTGTGCTCAAAACAACGCAATATTAGCGACTTTCAATGTAACATACAGAAACAAAACTAACTATGCAAGACTTAGTATGCAAAATTAACTGTGCAAAATATGTTCTTGTAGGCAGAGCGCATTGGAGTAGGATTATTTTGCATTGACAAGCTGGACTCTACTCTACACAGACCGGTGTGCCATAACCAATCAGAGCTGCAGTAGGCCTATATGCAAATAGCCATTGTCATATATGGATCTGTGCCGTTCACTTTGAACTGGACTGTGTTTACAGCATGAGCAGTTGCAAGTAGATGTGCTTGTTTTAAGATCAAAGTGAGAGCTGCATGTAGCCACCTATGCACATTTGTTCATATTCTCTGCTAGTTAGTGATTTATTAGCCCAGTTATAGCTAATTTCTAGGATACATTGCTTTCTACAAGAGCACAAAATATATGCATTTCTAGCCATCATTGAATAGCAAGTCAGGTAGAGGTATTTTTATGTCTTAAAGGGGCAGTGTTGTATTTTGAAACAGTGTTCAATAAGCTAAATAGCCAATAGGCAGAGGGTAGCATAATTTGTCTGATTCTCTAATAATGGTATGGGAATAATAATTCTAATTCTTGCATCAAACAACAACATTTCCAGTCACCTCCTTGTCTGAAGTACAAGTGGATAAACAGGTTAATGTCAAGCCCTGCATGTTCTTTTACAAAGTCTTATGGAATGTAGGCCTACATTGAACACCACATGATTGCTGATACTGTAGACTGAGTGATAACTGTTATACTTCCAAGTTAAAATATTATGGGATGCATTTCTCTCCAATGTTTTTGAAGGGTAGGTCTACATTATGATCAAATAGCCACAGTAGCCTACGTGGACACTGTTAAAACTAACTTAAAGCGGGTACAGCCTCAGTGTTCACAGTAAACGTGCGCTGGAAATTGCACATAATTTTCACAAAGTTCAAGTTTGCTCTCAGCAGACCTGAAATTTGCAGCGATGGAAACATTTTTGAGGGAATTTTGGTCCAAACACACCAACACTGTCATGAAGAGGACAACGCTTCTTTCCCCTCAGGAGGCTGAAAAGATTTGTCATGGGACCTCAGATCCTCAAAAAGTTATACAGCTGCACTACTGAGAGCACATTGACTGGCTACAACACCTCTTGGTATGGCAACTACTTGGCATCCTAATGCAAGTCGCTAAAGAGGGTAGTGCGTACTGGGCCTCTATGCCAGGCGGTGTCAGAGGAAACCCCAAAGATGTGCCAGTCACCCAAGTCATAGACAGTTCTCTCTGCTACCGCACGGCAAACGGTACTGAAGCGCCAAGTCTGGGACCAAAAAGCTTGGGAACAGTTTCTTCCCCCAATTCACAAGACTGTTGAACAGTTAATCAAATGACCACCCTGACTATTTGCATTGATCCCCTTTTTATTTGCACTGACTCTCTTGCTCCGGCTCTATACACACTCAAACATACACTGACACTCATTAATGTGATGACTGCTATTTACCGAATGATTACCTGCTACGTTTAATTATTACTTGATAAAATTAATCATGTAACAATTAACTCATTAGGAATTTGGGGCACCACGAGAAAAGTTGTTTAATGAGTTATCGTCTCCCGAATTAACTCAAGAATATATAGATAGCATACCAGTCACCAATTAATAATTTCCTCATATCAGTCTCAATCTGAACGTCGTAGACCTCTGAATCTTCACAATCATTCCGTACCACAGAAATTGATTTGAATATTATATGACACTTGTTACACAAGATGGAGTTAAAGAGAGAGAGAAAGCGAGAGAGAGTGAGAAGCAACATTTGGACACATTTGGGAACAACATTCGCAATAACCCAAATACCTTCCCCCAAACTGCAGCTCTTATGAGTAAGAAGTAATGCATGAATTTAAGAGTTGTAGGTCTTCGTTGGGTATCTCTGTTGGGCCCAGGACTTTGTGTGCCGGGTTCCGCTTGGTGAGGAGGGTTTGATTGGGCCTTCTTATTTCAGATGGCCTTCATTCTCTGGTGTAAGTCTCTGATTGTTCACAAGAGGTCACACTGTCATTCTTAGTTTATTGTTTACTTGCACTCATTCTGGAAGAGTGGTCTCCTGAGAACGGCTACTCAGCCGTGTCAATGATCCCTGAGTAGTGATGAAAGCAGTGTAGGACACAATGATTTGAAAATAATAACCGGATGGTCCTGCTTAAATTCACCTTCTTGGATACAGCTATTCAACCGTAGCATTGATTGTTAAGGTTCCTTTGTCTTCTTCAACCTTGTGTTGCATTTCGGGGTCATGACTAATCATAGACCTCAGCTGCAGCTTATGGCCCTTCTAGTCTGACATGTTAATTCTTAACTTCTTTGGGAGCAGCGCACGAGGTGACGGTTTTGGAGGACCTGGCGTGCCCAAAGTAAAATGCCTCCCATTCAGGCCCAGAAAATAGGATAAGCACATATTTAGTACCATTGGATAGGAAACACTCTGAAGTTTGTAAAAGTGTTAACATTTTGTCTGTGAGTATAACAGAACGGATATGACAGGCGAAAACCCGAGGAATTTCTGTCCTGGAAAAAGTGGTTTTGACACATTGCCTCATTTGGAACCCCTCCCTTATGAAAATGCCCATATAAGGGCATATGAATGCAGTACCTATTGCTTCCTCTGGATGTCAACAGTCTCGAGAAAGTGTTTTGATTCTTCTTAGCTGCTTTTAGATTGTAGAAGAAGACAAATAAGGAAGTGGCCACACAGATGTCAATAGAAGAAAATGCGCGTTCCCGGCTGGCGCGCTCTGTGGTTTTTTTCCTTTCTTATCGCCCAGTTTATATTCCGGTTGAAATATTATACAACATATACATAAAAGTGTAATTATGTTTGATTGTTCTTGGACAAGTTTATAGGTATAAGTTGAACGAGTTCTCTTCACGTTTCAATGGAGGAGTCGACGCTGTATTTTCTCATTATAACGCGCCAACCAAAC
>QNTS01000011.1:1643109-1751841 GCA_003317085.1 Hucho hucho
TGTGAACCGTGAAGGCTTATGAATTTATGGTAATGGGAAAAATATGTGGGGTGCTATCCTCAAACAATCAAATGTGGTGCTTTCGCCGTAAAGCCTTTTTGAAATCTGACAACGCTGTGATATTGCCAAGAAGCAGAGCTTTTGATGACTATGCAACACTTGTATATTGATGCATGTTTAATAATTCAACTTTTGGATTTTGAATTTGGCGCCTTGCATTTCACCGGGTAGTGTTGGGAGTGGGGCGCTAGCGCACCACTGCTCCCTAAGAAGTTAACTCAAATGCTTTATACCTTTGGGTAAAAAAGGGGGCGTTTACGTCATTGGTTACACGCTCTCTGGGCTCACTGTGGCGTGGCTGGTTACGAGGCAAGGTATTACAATTTACCATGATCTCGTTAGAGAACTAAAATCACAATCTTATCACCACAAAAACAATATCTTTATCCTGGATATTTTCTACACAACGTAAAGTATGTAAATCCGATATACACCATGTAAAAGATCTTCAATGTACAATGTTTCCGTTACAATTTTAACCTCTCTAGGAGCGGCAGCTGGGGTGACGGTTTTGGAGCGTCTGGCGTGCCCAAAGTAAAATGCTTGCCACTCAGGCTCAGAAAATAGGATATGCACATAATTAGTACTATTGGATAGGAAACACTCTGAGGTTTCCAAAAGTGTTAACATAATGTCTGTGAGTATAACAGAACTCATTTGGCAGGCAAAAACCAGAGAAAATTCCATCCGGAAATGTCATTCTGGTGGCTTATGGCCCACTTTGAGAGACTACCTATTGAAAACCCCTTATATCAGGACACTGAGTGTAGTACCTATGGCCTCCACTGGATGTCAGCAGTCTATATATAAAGTTTCAACGCGATCGGAACTAATGTGTTGAATAGGAAGGGGTTTTGGTGAGAGGAGCTCTTTTTCGGTTGCACGTTTTTGGGCGCACGTTTGGCTGAGCGGTCCACTTTATTTGACTTATATAACGTTTAGGTGACCATCCAAGTGAAATATTATCACTTTTATTCATAAAAGGATAGCTAAGGATGCATTTTAATTGGTTTTTGTTTTGTTGAGGAAAAGTTTATAGGTTTAGTTGAACGCGTTCTCTTCACGTTGGATTTTCTGAACACAAGGCGCCAACCAAACGGAGATTTATGGATATAATAAATGACTTTTTCTAACCAAATACCCATGGATTGTCTTCGTTGGACACTTGGGAAGCCCTCAGCAAAAGGCACAGGTTTTCCCTGTGAAATGCATTTTCTATGGACCGCGCTGGCTAATGAATTCATGGTAATGGAAAATATTGAAGGTGCTACCCTCAAACAATCAAATGTAGTGCTTTCGCCGTAAAGCCTTTTTGAAATCTGACAATGCTGTGATATTGCCAAGAAGCAGAGCTTCTGATGAGTATGAAACACTTGTATATTGATGCATGTTTAATAATTAAACTTTTGGATTTTGAATTTGGCGCCTTGCATTTCACCTGGTAGTGTCGGGAGTGGGGCGCTAGCGCACCACCACTCCCTAAGAAGTAAATGGCATCACAAAATAGAAATTCATTTTCCATATTCCATCCCTTATCATACCCAACATTCGGATGTTGAAATATACTGTCCCAGTGTCCATTGTTTGATGTTGTAGTTTTGGGGTGGAGAGAGTCTCTTAGTAACACAAATTCTATTCGCCAAAGTTGGACCCCAAAAGGAAAACGGCTGCTGCCTACAATTTACGATCAACGTGAGGTGTCATAAAACTCCCACATCCATCCCACCCACCTCTGCAGGGGAGAGGGCTCTTATTGAATGCTGATCCAATTTAACCTGATCCTTGGATCCTCACAGGAGAGTCATGACAACTCCGACTCACACACACACTACATAAAGTGCCTTCGGAAAGTATTCCGACCCCTTGACTTTTTCCACATTGTTACGTTACAGCCTTATTCTAAAATGGATTAAATAAAGCAAATTTCTTATCAATCTACACACAATACCCCATAATGACAAAGCGAAAACAAGTTTCTTGAAATTTTAGCAAATGTATTAAAAGCTTGAAATAGATATACGTTATTTACGTAAGTATTCACACCCTTTGCTAAGAGACTAGAAATTGAGCACAGGTCCTCATCTTTTCTGGGAAATGCATCTTTCCCCCTACATGACAATCTCATGTGCCCTTATCCAGGTATGTAATATAATATAATGTTGGAATCAATTTCACTTTTTCTGTTTCTAATTTCCTGCCGGAACAGGATTTGTTCGTACTGGCACCTATTTGCCCATATCCGGGCATGATTTCTCTCACGGCATGATTTATTAATTGTTTCACTGTTCACACTGTAAACATTATAATAAAAGTGATCAGCGTTAAATCAAGTTGCCTCCTCATTATTTCTCTCGCCCCTCAGGAAGACCATCATGTAAAAGTGCGGTGATTCTTCTGTGTAATCATCCTCTCCTGCCACACTGATTCCAGACCTGTTCTCTTATTTGTACATAGAAGTTATGGGGAGTGCCGGTGGGGTAAGTAACTGATCTTGACATAGGTCTTGTTAGTGGTGGTCAGCTAGTGAAGAGGTCCCTACGTAATCACGTCGCCCTACTGAATTTGGAACTTGGGAAAGCCAAATAAAAAATGGATAAGAAAAGGCTGTCGAGTTTGATGAAATTTTTTAAGTCCACAAATCCAGAGAAATATGGTGAATCAAACCCAGAACGAGCCAGAGGACTGTCAGTCCCGGAGGAGAGGAGTGAGTAGCAAACTTTTCCTGATGGCGATGCCTTAGCTAGCAGCGCTGCTAATCCCTCCAGTTGAGCAACTACACCAGGATCTCCACTAGCTAGTAGGCCTACTAGTGAGTCAGACTCAGCGGGAGAGAGAGACAGAGAGCTGGGAGGGAACAGTGCATCCACCAACGAAGTGCTCGGAGCAGGTGCAAATTGGACGGCGGCTCAGTTCAAGAACAAGCAAACGAATAACCCCTGGCTTGTCATGCAGAACTCAAAGCTGGGCTCTACAACATGCAAAAAGTTACGGAGCTTGGGTCTAGAAACTACTGGTTAAAAGTGTGTGGAATGTACAGTAACATACTCTGCCTCCAACTTAAAAAACAACAGAGCCCTCAGAAAAAAGGTTTTTGAACTTGCCCGAACCAAGGTGCATTTGGTGTCAGCAAGCATTGTAAAGGCTAAAGAGGACACCCAGATTATAGTTAACACTCAAAATGTAAAAATAGACACTACAGCCAAATTCACGCTCTGAATTTACGAAATAACAATCTGACAACGCTCTGAATTATTAAAGGCCAGAGAGAATTTACGAACACACCCATAGTGAGCGCAAGAGTGGGGGGTTATCTGGGAGTGGGAGGCTGGGGGGCTCTGAGGTACCGGAACACATTGAGGAAAACAAGTTACAAAAACAACACAGCAGCGCAGCCGACTGAGTAAACAGCCAAGTAGCCTACCATCTATGGGGGCGAAATGGACAGCTCTTTCCAAGGTGATGATTTAATTCAAAGCATTTCAAAGTGTATACACCTTTACATGAGAAGTGCCATTTTATCAAGGCTTTTGGAATATGGTTCCTGAAAAATGATGGTGTTATTGTTTAACAAATATATATCTGACATATTCTCTTGTTACCTCTCATTCACAGGTATCCATCTCAACAAACCTGGGCGTACCTGGAACTACTACCACTCGTTGTCAGAGAGTCAGAGAATGCATTCGGCATCGTGGCTGCAAGGATGAGGATTCTTGGACTCACAGACTTTGTGTGCACTGTGATCCAGTAGAGTTTTAAATCTTGTTAATAAAATGAAGCCTGATTCTGGGATGTCTCAGTGTGCAATAATTTAGATTAGATTGAAGTACACCAACAGTAGAAGAAAGCCTGTAAAGTCTGTGGCACACAGCTCTTCTGTATGTTGTCAGCACTTAATGTTCAAATAGAATACATTGAAACACCTTGTATGAGATGAAGAAATGCCAACAGAGCTTTTTCAGCACAAAAATAAACTTTTATTTTTGCTTTTGAAAGCAAACGACAATACAAAAGTGTTTGCTGAGAACAGACATGTAAACAAGTGTCTACAGAATAAAAGGTAAGTAGTGTTCATTTTTCTGAATATAAAATATTTCTGAAAGGCCTCCCGAGTGGCACAGCGGCCTAAGGCACTCCATTACAGTGTTGCGGCGTCACTACAGCCTGGGGTTTGTTCCCAGGCTGAGTCACAACCGACTGTGACCGGGAGTCCCATAGGCCGGTGTACAATTAGCCCAGTGTCGTCCATGTTAGGGGAGGGTTTGGCCCATCACGCTCTAGCAACTCCTTGTGGCAGGCCCGGGCGCCTGCAGGCTGACTTCGGTCGTAAGTTGAACAGTGTTTCCTCCGGAAACATTGGTGCGGCTGGCTTCTGGGTTGAGCGAGCTGGTGTTTAGAAGCGCATGACTCAACCTTCGCCTCTCCCGAGCCCGATGGGGAGTTGCAGCATTGAGACAAGATCGTAATCACAAATTTGCCTGTCATTCAGGCCCTCTATACCAGGCGGTGTCAGAGGAACATCCTAAAAATTGTCAAAGACTCCAGCCACCCTAGTCATAGACTGTTCTCTCTGCTACAGCACGGCAAGTGGTACCGGAGCGCCAAGTCTAGGTCCAAAAGGCTTCTTAACAGCTTCTACCCCCAAGCCATAAGACTCCTGAACAGCTAATCAAATGACTACCCAGACAATTTGCATTGTCTCCCCCCCACCTTCTTTTACACTGCTGCTACTCAGTTATTATCTGTGCATAGTCACTTTAACTCTACCTACATGTACATATTATATCAATTACCTCGACTAACCTGTGCCCCCGCACATTCACTTTGTACTGGTACCCCCTGTATATAGCCTCGCTACTGTTGTTTTACTGCTGCTCTTTAATTATTTATTATTTTTCTTAAAACTGCATTGTTGGTTAAGGGCTTGTAAGTAAGCATTTCACTGTAAGGTCTACACCTGTTGTATTTGGGGCATGTGACAAATAACATTTGATTTGAGAAAGGGGGGTAAAAATGACAACAACAAAAAATATACAAAATCAAATAATGAACAATAGTACAATGATGTCTGCTATGAACAGACATGTAAACAACAAAAGGGCCAAATATGAAGTGTCAAGAGTGTAGATACAAATATTTATGAGCAGTATAAATATTCAGGAACAATAGTAAAACAGTGTCTTATGAACAGACATGTAAATAACAAAAGTGTCCATGGAATAAAATGAAAGTGTCTAGTGTCTGATCCAAAAAGGATCATGTGACCCAGGCTATATGTACATGTCATGCACCTCGAGCAATGACATCGATGACCTCACGGCCCAAGATAAAGACAAGCTGGCAGGCCTTGATAAAGAGGGATGTGTTTGACAGGCATGTGATGTATGTCATAAATTTTTTTATATATATACTTTTTTACTCCTTTTTCTCCCCAATTGTCGTGATATCCAATTGGTAGTTACAGTCTTGTCCCATCGCTGCAACTCCCATACGGACTCGGGAGAGGCGAAGGTCGAGAGCCATGCGTCCCCTGAAACATCACCCTGCCAAGTCGCACGGCTTCTTGACACACTGCTTGCTTAACCCGGAAGCCAGCCGCACCAATGTGTTGGAGGAAAAACCGTACAACTGGCGACCGTGTCAGCGTGCATGCGCCCGGTCCGCCACAGGAGTCACTAGAGCGCGATGGGAGAAGGACATCCCGGCCAGCCAAACCCTCCCCTAACTCGGCTGACGCTGGGCCAATTGTGCACCACCTTTTTGGTCTCCCGGTCGTGGCCGGCTGCGACACAGACCATGATCGAACCTGGGTCTGTAGTGACGCCTCAAGCACTGCGATGCAGTGCCTTAGACCGCTGCACCACTCGGTTAGGCCCATGTTATCGCCTTACTGACATAGTTTGATAATGTCACACCATATTGCACTTTCCCTAACATGCCAAGAATGTGCCATAGCTTGGGGTAAAACATATTGCATTATGCCAGTCACAGGTCATGTTCTGTGTTCCCAATGAGTGTAAAGGAGAGAGTATTTGAAGAAGTAAACCAGGCACCACTACACCACTGGCCATATCAAGCGTCTCAGAGTAGGAGTGCTGATATCAGGAGCTCTTCCCTCTCTGTAATCAGGGAGCTAATCAGAAGTCTGGAAACAGAGCGAGGATCCAGAAGTAAAACTTGGGCTGTATCCAAAACATTTACAAGCTGCCAAATCCTTGCTTCCTCCATTCTTAACTTCTCCTCTCTAAAAGCTAATTGGAAGTCCGAGGGCGGGACCTAGGATCCTCTTCTCCAATTTTGTTTATTTATTTTATTTAACCTTTATTTTGACAGCGAGTCATGCGCTTTAAGAGGGGAGGAATGGAGAAAACAAGGACGGCGGAAGCAAGGTTTTGACAGCTAGTAATTTTTTCAGACACAGCCAAGCTTTCATCTGTCTGCAGACAAACAAGACAAAAGGACTACGCAAAGGGTCAACAGACCCGCCTATCTGCACGCTATGCCAAGTCAGGACTGAGTCAAATGCGGGGTCCCATAAATCATAGCCATCTGGGTGTCCATGGTTAGCATACAGACACCCAGGCCTTGAATTTTGAAGCAGCCAGGAGCACCCTTGATGTTTGAGAGGCAACATCAGTCAGCCCTGCTTGTCAGAATCAGTCTGGGTCACAGTCACACCGGCATCAAATAAAATTGTATTTGTCACAATGCGCTGATTACAACTGGTGTAGACTTTATCGTGTATTGTTAGCTTACAATGCAGAGTTTAAAAATAACAGTAATTTCCAAAATTGTAACACAAGAGGAGTAAAATACAATGTGCAGAGGTACGAGGTATTGAGGTAGATATGTACATCAAGGCAGTGTAAAGTGACTAGGCATCAGGATAGAAAATAGTAAAATAAAGAACAGAGTAGCAGCAGCAGAAAAGTATGAGTGCAAAAGTGTGTGAGTGCGCGTAATGTGTATTTATCAGTGGAGGCTGCTGACGGGAGGACGGCTCATAGTAATGACTGGAATGGAGTCAATGGAATAGTGTCAACCACATGGAAACCATATGTTTGATATCATTCCATTGACTCCATTCCAGCCATCATTATGAGCCATCCTCCCCTCAGCAGATTCGACTGGTATGCATGTGTGTTAGTGTTGTGTCGGTATGTGTGTGTGTGTTAGTGTATGTGAATGTGTGTGGGTTTGGGAGTGTCAATGTAGTGTGTGTGAGTGAGTGTTTATATGGTGTGTGTATATATAGTCTATTGAGTGTGTGTAGGGTCAGTGCAAGATAGAGTCAGTACAGATAGTTTGCCTGTTGGTCCGTGAGCCGATGCTCCTGTACCGTTTGCAGGATGGTAGCAGAGTGAACAGTCTATGGCTTGGGTGGCTGGAGTCTGGCAATTTTTCGGGCCTTCCTCTGACACCGCCTGATATAGAGGTCCTGGATGTCAGGGAGCTCGGCCCCAGTGATGTACTGGGCTGTCCGCACCACCCTCTGTAGCGCTTTGCGGTCAAGGGAGGAGCATTTTCCATACCAAATGGTGATGCAGCCAGTCAAGATGCTCTCGATGGTGCAACTGTAGAACATTTTGAGGATCCGAGGGCCAATACCAAATATTTTCAGCCTGCTGCCGTGCCCTCTTCACGACTGTGTGGGTATGTGTGGACCACCTCAGTGATGTGGATGCCAAGGAACTTTAAGATCTCAATCAGTTACACAACATCCTCATCGATGTGGATGGGGGTGTGCTCTCCCCTTTCTCCTATAGTCCACAATCAGCTCCTTGTTGTCCTTGCACCACACTGCTAAGTCTCCTCCTTCCTGTAGGCTGACTCATTGCAATCGGTGATCAGGCCTACCACCGTTGTGTCATCAGCAAACTTGATGGTGTTGTAGTCGTCTGTGGCCATGCAGTTGTGGGTGAACAGGGAGTACAGGAGGGGACTAAGCACAGACCCCTGAGGGGCCCCAATGTTGAGGGTTGGTGTGGCAGAGGTGTTGTTGCTTACCCTCACCACCTGGGGCCAGCCCGTCAAGAAGTCCAGGATCCAGTTGCAGAGGGAAGGGTTCAGTCCCCGGGCCCCTAGCTTGGTGATGAGCTTGGAGGGGACTATGCCGTTGACAACATTCTCACATAGTTACAGTGAATTCGGGAAAACATTCAGACCACTTAACTTTTTCCACTTTGTTAAATTACAGCCTTATTCCAAAATTGATTAAATTGTTCAATGTACACACAATACCCCATAATAACAAAGCAACAACAAAAAAAATTCTGCCAAAAAAAATTCTGTATAAAAAAACTTTAATATCACATTTACACAAGTATTCAGACCCTTAGTACATTGTTGAAACACATTTGGCAGCAATTACAGCCTCAAGTCTTCTTGGTTATGATGCTACAAGCTTGGCACACCTGTATTTGGGGAGTTTCTCCCGTTCTTCTTGTATCTCATGGTCAGATTCCTTTAGGTGCCTCTTGGCAAACTCCAAGTGGGCTGTCGTGTCTTTTACTGAAGAGTGGCTTCCGTCTGGCCACTCTACCATAAAGACCTGATTGGTGGAGTGCTACAGATTTTTGTCCTTCTGGAAGGTTCTCCCATCTCCACAGAGGAACTCTGGAGCTCTGTCAGAGTGACCATCCGGTTTTTGGTCACCTCCCTGACCAAGGCCATTCTCCCCCGATTGCTCAGTTTGGCCGGGTGGCCAGCTCTAGGAAGAGTCTTGGTGGTTCCAAACTTCTTCTATTTAAGAATGATTGAGGCCACTGTGTTCTTGGGGACTTTCAATGCTGCAGAAATTCTTTGGTACCCTTCCCCAGATCTGTGCCTCGATACAATCCTGTCTCGGAGCTCTACGGACAATTCTTTCGCTTCGACCTCATGGCTTGGTTTTAGCTCTGACATGCACAGTAAACTGCTGGACCTTGTATAGACGTGTGTGTGCCTTTCCAAATCATGTCCAATCAACTGAATTGACCACAGGTTGACTCCAATCAAGTTGTACAAACATCTCAAGGATGATCAATGGAAACAGGATGCACCTGAGCTCAATTTCGAGCCTCATAGCAAAGGGTCTGAATACTTATGTAAATAAGATATCCGTTTTTTATTTTTAATAAATGAGCAAACAATTCTAAAAACCTTCTTTCACTTTGTCATTATGGGGTATTGTGTGTAGATTGATTAGGACAAATGTATTTAATACATTTTAGAATAAGGCTGTAATTTAACAAAATGTGGAAAAAGTCAAGGGGTCTGAATACTTTCCGAATGCACTGTATCTCCCCTCTTGTCCAGGTGGGAGAAGGCGGTGTGAAGTGCAATTGAGATTGCTTCATCTGTGGATCTGTTGGTGTGGTATGCACATTGGAGTGGGTATAGGGTGTCTTGGATGATGATGTTCATATGCATCATGACCAGCCTTTCAAAGCACTTTATAATAACAGATGTGAGTGCTACAGGGCGATTGTCATTAAGCAGGTTACCTTGAAGTTCTTGGGAACAGGGACAATGGTGGTCAGCTTGAAACATGTTGGGATTACAGACTGGGAGAAGGAAAGATTGAAAATGTCTGTGAAGACACTTGCCAGCTGGTCTGTGCTTTGAGAACGCGTTAACCTGTTTAAACGTTATGCTCACGTCAGCCATGGAGAGTGAGATCACACAGGCATCCAGAAAAACATGGGTTTTCACCAAAGGCACAGTGTTATATTCATCGAAGCGAGGATGAAAGGCATTTAGCTCGTTTTTGAGTTCTGCATTGCTGGGCAACTCATGGCTGGGTTTCTGTTTATAATCCGTTATCGTCTACAAGCCCTGCCACATACGACGAATGTTGGAGCCGTTGTAGTAGGATTCCACCTTCCTCCTATATTGTCCTTTTGTATGTTTGATGTCTCGTCAGAGGTCGTAGCGAGATTTCTTGTATACGTCAATGTCCCGTTCCTTGTAAGCGGTAGCTCTAGCCTTTAGCCAAGGGCAGATATTGTCTGTAATCCATGTTTTTTGGTTTAGATAGAGTCTTCTAGTCACTGTGGGTATGACATTGTCTATGCACTTATTGATGAAGCCTGTGACAGTTGTGGTAAACTCCTCAATGCTATCGGATGAATCCCAGTACTAGCAAAACAGTCTTGTAGCCTTGCATCTGTTTCATCTGACCACTTCCGTATTGAGCACATCACTGGTACTTCCTGTTTGAGATTTTGTTTGTAAATGGGAAGCAGGAGAATGGAGTCATGGTCAGATTGGCGGGAAGGGAGGATGAGGGAGGGCCTTGTATGGATTTCTGTGGGTAGAATAAAAGTGGTCTAGAGTTGGTAGAAGTGGAGTACGACGGTTTTAAGTCTCCCCGTGTTAAAGTCTCTGTGCTTCTGGGGGAGCGGTATCCTGTTTGTTTATGGCCTCATACAGTTAGTTGAATGCCAGAGTGCTGTTGGCTTGTGGAGGGTTGTAGACAGCCAGATTTCCTTCACACTTGAAGCAGCAGTTGTTATTTATGAAAAAAAACTTTGCACCTCCTTTCGACTCCCCCGACACCACCGTCCAATCCTGCCGCATGCTTGGAGAATCCACCGAGTACTACGTGCATAGCGTCATCATCCAGCCACATTTCAGTAAGACATATAATATGAAGCTTTTCAAGTCTCTGATAAGAGACTCTCAAACAAAGCTCATCCCTCTCATTCTCCTAGTGACTGGACATTTACCAATAGAATGGAAGAGGAGCCTTTTGGTTTTCTCTTCGCCTCAATTTTACCAAGACTCCACCCACGCCTGCAGAGTTTTGGTAGCCCATGGAACAAAGGAATAGGGTCTAGTATGAACAGTGGAACAGCTGAGTTTGAGTTGAAGTCGTATTTGAAGTCGAAATCGAGGTTAGTAACTGTCGATCTGATGTCCAGAAGTGCTTGGCGGTCATATGTGATAATAGTATGAACTTTCAGCCCAAAAAAAGAGATAAAAAACATAAAAGTCTCTATATAGCAAAGTAGGGTTGGACCTTGGAAGATGTCACCCTTCTCCGTCGACGCCATATTGTATTGTCATTCCACAAAGGGAAGTTAATTTAACTCAAGTGCTTTTACACTTACATTAAGTCCAATAGCAGCCTCCAACCCTCACCTGATGTGAACTCCCATGCCATCAATGTATGCCTAGGTACGGAATCCATATTAGGAACATTGGGGGTGGCGCTTGACTGGTTCAGGGTTGAGACTTGACTAGGTGAGGGGTGAAGGTTGAGTAGGAGGGATTGCTCTAGACTAGTTCAGTGTTGAGACATGACTAGGGGAGGTTTGAGATCTGAGGAGGAATGACAATGTTCCAAATATGCGATTCCGTAACGGGTACTGTTTCTCAGCTCTTAAATTTACTTAGAATATTTAGTCGGAGTTAAAAAATAAAATAGTTTTTAAAGCAAAAGCAGTTTGAACCAGTCCAGTACCTCTCCTGGGTTTCCTTTTCCTGAGCTCTCCTGGCTCTGTTATGTCTAAGGACGGTGCGCTGTAGTGCCAAGACCTCACTCTCACCTACAGTACACACAGACAGGGATCAAAGTACACACCTTCATAACATTGTGCTCACCTGGGGCTTTGAGGCCTCGTCACAAAGTCAGTGCATATATAGTGAGAGAAATATAACTTATTTTGGTTTTGCAGTAGTAGCACTGTCTACTCCATTGGTGAGGTTTGGATTTGTGCATTAAAATGTTGAGTAACGTAATAAAGACCATTTACAATGCTTGGGCTCTAGGGACCTCCTCACAAAGTCTGAGCAGTTGCAGTGAGATAAATGACATGTATTTTGATTTTGCTGTATAGTTTTGCAATTATGTCCACTGCACTGATTAGTCAATGTAGAGTAGTGTAATAATAACTTGGTTGACACTGGCAGGCTGTTAACTTTGCATTACACTTTAAATAACTCAAGTATATAATAAATCATTACAGTATTTTCCCCTTCAAATCAAGAAATGCCCTTGATTTGTTATGTACACACTGTACTTACAAAATACTTGATATTCAGTGATTTGTCAACAACAGCCTATAGATTGAATGCAGTGCAATTATAAGCATGATACTTTATCCATCTTGTGTATATTGGGAAGATGAAGTTAAAGATTGTACTACATGTTTGCCCTCGGACACAGCGTACAGTAAGTGACCTTATGGTAAGGCCACTCATCTCAGGGCCTTACCATGAACAAGGCATTTATTTCAATTGACTGATTTCCTTATATGAACTGTAACTCAGTAAAATCGTTGAAATTGTTGCATTTATATTTTTGATATAAAGTAATTGAGGACAGCTTCACAGCCAGAGTTCCAGGACCTCATTATAAGAACATTGGGGTGGCAGGTAGCCTAGTGGTTAGAGCGTTGGACTAGTAACTGGAAGCTTGCAAGATCTAATCCCTGAGCTGACAAGGTAAAAATCTGTCATTCTGCCCCTGAACTGTCACCACTTCCGCGGAAGTCGGTGCCTCTCCTTGTTCGGGTGGTGTTCGGCGGTCGACGTCACCGGTCTTCTAGCCATCACTGATCCTCTTTTCATTTTCCATTTGTTTTGTCTGTGTTTTCCACACCTGGTTTCAATTCCCTCATTACATGTTTTGTATTTAACCCTCTGTTCCCCCCCATGTCTTTGTGTGGGATTGTTCATTGTAGTGCTTTGTGCACATTATTTACTGGTGCGTTACGGGCTATTTTGTGCCCATTTACTCTCGTGTTGTTTGAACCATTGGGTTGTTTATTAAACGACTAAGTTTATTACCCAGTTTTGCTCTCTTGCGCCTGACTTCTCTGCAACCAGTTACGCAACCCCTACATGAACAAGGCAGTTAACACACTATTCCTAGGCTGTCATTGAAAATAAGAATTTGTTATTAACTAACTTGCCTAGTTAAATAAAGATAAAATAAAAATTGTCCACCCACCACAGAGAGCAAACATAATTTCCAATGAACAACAATTTTATTAAAAGTCAGACAACAAATATTGGGAAACGGAGGATTACAAGCTTTTGCGTAATATTCTGTTTGCACTGCATATTCTGAATTATGCACATCAGCCTAAATTATAATTAATAAACCCCACACAAAAAGCTATGTTTAATTGAAAGAGTGAATCATGTTCTCTCGGCCACCATGTGAACTGAAAAGCCTCTACTGTATTCATGTTGACAGAATGTTATTTAAGAGAACATCCAAAAGAAAACAATTCTCTTAGTTCAAACATCTCTACCAAGGGTACTTAAGACTAAGCGCAATGTTAATTCAAAGATGGCTCGCATTCACTTTGCCTTGAGACTCAGGTGGTTATAATTCAAAATTTGCCACAAGGCAAACATTCACTCAATGGGCATCGAAAGCCTTTTGGTACTACAATAACACAAAACATACCTGCTTTACGTGAAGTGGATTTCCTAAAGTTTTTGGACTCTAAATTATGTTTGGCCAGATCATTCTTTAACATCTTTTGATCATTCAAGCCTTATAGGTTAATCTCAGTAATCTCCGCAACACATAGTTTTAAGGTGACTCTTGGATACCAGGTAACAGCCCCAATATCCCACTTATCAGTTAGAGTAGACCGTTAATGCCTCCCGAGTGGTGCAGTGGTCTAAGGCACTGCTTTGCAGTGCTTGAGGAGTCACTACAGACCCGGGTTTGAATCCAGGCCGTGTCAGGAGTCCCATAGGGCGGCACACAATTGGCCCAGCATCGTCCGGGTTAGAGGAGGGTTTGGCCGGGGGGGGCTTTACTTAGCTCATCGCATTCTAGGGACTCCTTGTGGTGGGCCGGGTGCCTGCAGGCTGACCTCAGTCATCAGTTGAATGGTGTTTCCTCAGACACATTGGCACAGCTGGCTTCCAGGTTAAGCTGGCGGGTGTTAAGAAGGGAGGTTAGGAGGATGCAAGACTTGGGGAGTTGCAGCGATGAGATAAAATTGTAATTGGATATCACGAAATTGGGAAAAACATGGGGTAAAATAACAATTTTTTAAAGAGTAGACCATTAAGGTATATCTTGAGTAAACACACAACCAAAAGACAACAAGGAAGAGAGTACTATAATCAACAGCTAACAAAGGTGTGTATGATGTAGATCAGCACTCCTACTCTCAGACACTTGATATTCTATATTTATTTAACTAGGCAAGTCAGTTAAGAACCCATTGTTGCCTTAGTTATGATTTACTGGTTGATAACATAAGTTCAAACGTCTTTCCTACCAACCCTACCGATGTCCCTCTTCTGTGAGCATGACAGATGTTATTTCGCTGAAACTAGACTCCCACCAAACAAAGTTACATTGTCACGATAAACTGATGATATATGCCTTCGTACTGGTTTCGTACTTGTTATGTAAGATAGTTACAAATTTACAACAAAGTGAAAAGACCTATTTTGGTTGGTACAACATAATTTGCTTACATTTTCAGCACGGCGTGACAACGTTATGTATTTAAGGTTGCCAATTCTTCATTTGCAACTCAGAATTGAATTTGGTTATGCCGTATTGGACTGGCCCGTTTAGAACATTTCAAAATGAATCCACCAAGCCTACCTGTTGCCTTCTGTCTACTCCTGGTCCACTCTTCTTCTACTTCTTTGGGATTGGGTTGGCGGATCGCATTCAACTTTTAAGGTGCATACACCGCCACCTACTGTACTGGAGTGTGAGGCCAGTCACGGCCGACCTACATAAAATGATCTGCATTAGTCCTGTTCCTCTAAGAAAGTGAAATAGAGCCCTAGACACCACTTCCCTCCCCCCACTACACCACCAAACCCCAACCCCGTCCAGCCTCTCTAGCCCTTTCACACAATCTCTCCATATCTACGTCATCCAGTTCATAAAATAACACATGCTACACCGTTTCCTCCACTAAAAACTCATCACACAGACCTGTTTCATGTCTCCCTATAATCCACAACGTGGACTCCAACCTGTGTACCCAAAACCGTAGTCTACTCCACACAACTTCCTCTCTCCTACATCCCATACTCCCCACCTCTTCCTTAAAGGGGAATGGAAACACTTTAGTAAATCTAAGCAAAGAGATGTATTCAATCCACTAATACTAAACATGAGCATTTAACATAAAAATATATCTATATTTAGTGTTTTGATTGTCGACAAGATTTATTTGAGCTATGGTCAGCGCCATTTTAAATTGTCATAGTAACAACTGACAACAGTGCGTCACTGGCAGGAATCAGCAAATTGTCTGTGGTATTGAGTTTTCACGTGGAGAGTGAATCGAAGAGAGTGAGGTTAGGTGCAAACAACGAAGATGCCAACAAGAAGTAATAATTCAAACATGAACTGTATAGTGCCAGGCAGTATGAATTGGCTCAAAAAAATCCCTTGGTTAACTACCATTGGTTGCCCAAGGACCCATAACTTTTGAAGTAGCTCCATGTCCTGAAGAGGAAGGATGTGCCAGCTCGAGCTAGCCGGAATTTGAGTGCCGCAGCGGTCTAAGGCACTGCATCTCAGTGCTAGAGGCATCACTACAGACCCTGGTTTGATTCCAGGCTGTATCGCAATCAGCCATGATTGGGAGTCCCATAGGGCAGTGCACAATTGGCCCAGCGTTGTCTGGGTTTGGCTGTGGTAGGCCGCCATTGTAAATAAGAATTTGTGGACTTGCCTATGAAGGTTAAAAAATAATAATAATCTGACAGCATCCCCACGAACATTAGTTTGTGCTTGGCAACACCGACACTTCTAGCTGAGGTGTTTTAGGCGACATGTCTGTGTTGTTACTGCTATGAGAACAAACTCTTTGATCTGGGCCAACGATCAGCTCAAACATGAACGGCTTCAGTAGGTTTGTTGGCTCCCTAACTAACATTATTTCATTCTCTGTAATAAACTAATTCTCAGACTCTGAGCTACTCGGTAAATTCAGCAATTTCTGTGAGTTCCAACATTTTCTCTCCTGCCAGTGACGCAACAATGCCAATATGGCAATTTACAGTTACCGTTAGCTGGCGTTCTATATCCTAGTGTTTCCATTCCCTTTAACTGACCGGTGCACTTGACAAAACTGACTCCCCTTACTACTAGCATTCCACTCCCTTTGCCAAAGATCAAGCCCTTTTGCCCAGATCAAGGACCTGACTTCCCTGTAGCCCAGCGGGACCTGAATATCTACCAATTTCTTCTCAGCACACACCGACCTTCTCATTACCCTCCACATCCACATTGGCGGTAACCCAGCAAAAGCTTACCACCACTCCCATCCTCTCCAATCCCATTAACAGCACCATCATCTCCACAAACAAGTCTCCCCTATCTGACCTGCCTGTTTTCACACTACTTAAGACTGCAGCCAAATCACAGCAGATCACCACTCTGAGTGGTTTCACCTCCTCCACCCATCTCAAACCTATAATCATGGCCATCAAGTCGGCCGCATACAAACTGACGCATAGACAGTTAACCGCATACATTGACACATAGTCAGTTAACCGCTTACATACTCTCAACATTGAAATATAGGATATACACTCCTGCCCCCACCCTACCAAATACTGGATCCTTTGAACCATATGTATACAGTGGCTTGCGAAAGTATTCACCCCCCTTGGAATTTTCCTATTTTGTTGCCTTACAACCTGGAATTAAAATTGATTTTTGGGGGGTTGTATCATTATATTTACACAACATGCCTACCATTTTGAAGATTTTGGGGGTGAAACAAAGAAGAAATAAGACAAAAAAACTGAAAACTTGAGCGTGCATAACTATTCACCCCCCAAAGTCAATACTTTGTAGAGCCACCTTTTGCAGCAATTACAGCTGCAAGTCTCTTGGGGTGTGTCTCTATAAGCTTGGCACATCTAGCCACTGGGATTTTTGCCCATTCTTCAAGGCAAAACTGCTCCAGCTCCTTCAAGTTGGATGGGTTCTGCTGGTGTACAGCAATCTTTAAGTCATACCACAGATTCTCAATTGGATTGAGGTCTGAGCTTTGACTAGGCCATTCCAAGACATTTAAATGTTTCCCCTTAAACCACTCGAGTGTTGCTTTAGCAGTATGCTTAGGGTCATTGTCCTGCTGGAAGGTGAACCTCTGTCCCAGTCTCAAAACTCTGGAAGACTGAAACAGGTTTCCCTCAAGAATTTCCCTGTATTTAGCGCCTGCCATCATTCAATTCTGACCAGTTTCCCAGTCCCTGCCGGTGAAAAACATCCCCACAGTGAATCACGGTGGTGGCAGCATCATGCTGTGGGGATATTGTTTTCGGGGTGATGAGAGGTTTTGAGTTGCTCCATACGTAGCGTTTTCATTGATGGCCAAAAAGCTACATTTTTGTCTCATCTGACCAAAGTACCTTCTTCCATATGTTTGGGGAGTCTCCCACATGTGTTTGCTTATTATTTTCTTTAAGCACTGGCTTTTTTCCGTAAAGCCCATCTTTGTGGAGTGTACGGCTTAATGTTGTCCTATGGACAGATACTCCAATCTCCGCTGTGGAGCTTTGCAGCTCCTTCAGGGTAATCTTTGGTCTCTTTGTTGCCTCTGATTAATGCCCTCATTGCCTGGTCCGTGAGTTTTGGTGGGTAGCCCTCTCTTGGCAGGTTTGTTGTGGTGCCATATTCTTTGAATTTTTTTATAATGGATTTAATGGTTCTCCGTGGGATGTTCAAAGTTTCGGATATTTTTTTATAACTCAACCCTGATCTGTACTTCTCCACAACTTTGTCCCTGACCTGTTTGGAGAGCTCCTTGGCCTTCATGGTGCCGCTTGCTTGGTGGTGCCCCTTGCTTAGTTGTGTTGCAGACTCTGGGGCCTTTCAGAACATATATACTGAGATCATGTGACAGATCATGTGACACTTAGATTGCACACAGGTGGACTTTATTTAACTAATTATATGACTTCTGAAGGTAATTAGTTGCATCAGATCTTATTTAGGGGCTTCACTTTTTCGTTTTTTTTTTTTTTTAAACAAGTAATTTTTTAAATTTCACTTCATCAACTTGGACTATTTTGTGTATGTCCATTACATGAAATCCAAATAAAAATCAACTTAATTTACAGGTTGTAATGCAACAAAATAGGAAAACACCAAGGAGGAGGAATACTTTTGCAAGGCACTGTATATCCTTAAAAACAAATAAAACCGATTATGTATATGTCACTCCACACACGTCCTCACCCCATTCTCTCCTACCCTCAATCATATCCTTATCTTCGCTTGGTTTCGGAAACAGCCATTGCAGAACGTTCTCCAATGCAATTTCTGGCCCTCTCTCTCTCTCCCCTCAGTTCATATTCTGTTTTCTCTTGCCTGATGCTTTTTTCCTCTCCGCTACAGTTCTGCCCGCTCTGACTTTGGCCCCTGTCTCCAGTCCCACATCTCGTCAGTCCTGCTACTCTGTCAGTGATTAATCTACCTACACGACTACGGGGAAAAAAATAGGAAAATGTTCAGAAAAGGATCAGGTTGCATTTTCCACAGATGGGGACATAGATGGAAGGGGGGAATCTAAAAGAGCAAACAGGCAGGGATCTGAGGTACAGGAGAATAAAGTAATTGAGCCAACCAGTAAAATTTTAAATCTGATAACGTTGTCAAAGGCCATCAAGTCAGATATAGGACATGATAAAGATGCACGGTGCATAGGAAAAATTATTGATATTTGTGGTTAATATACTTCAGAGGGACAAGATATTGAAAACGGAGGTAGGGTGAAATGCCATGTCCCTGGCAGTAGGGCGAAAGCGAGAGGGGTGATTTTCGGAGTACCGATGGAGGTATCAATGGAGGAGTTTAAGAGGGAGGTGACCGGAGGGAAAGTGGTTGAGTCGAGGTGAATGAGCAGTAAGAAAAGGGAGGGTGGAGTAGAAAGCATTACGGTGCTGTTAGAGTTTGAAGGGAATCTTCAGAGAAGAGTACATCTAGGATTCATCAGCTTTTATGTTAGGGAGTTTGTGCCAGCCCCGCTTCTGTGTTTTAAGTGTCAGCGCATGGGACATGTAGCTAGTTTCTATAAGGGGCAGAGAAGTTGTGCAAAGTGTGGGGGACCACATGAATAGGGCAAGTGTGGGGTGGAGGTCTAGGCAAAGTGCTGTAACTGAGGCGGGGAACATAGTGCTGCGTTCGAGGATGTATAGCACAGAAGAAGGAAGAGGAGGTAAAGAGATATAAGATTACTAACAAGGTAACTTATGCAGAAGCAGCACAGAGAGTTCAAAGTGCAGAACCTGTGAGGAAATTGGTGAAGCGGCCTCCGATGGAAAGGGGGCTGAGGGAGTAGCACAAACTGGGGTGTCCACAAAATGTGACCATCAGTGTGAGGTCACAAAATAATAGTTGGTGGTGAACAGGGTTGACTTCTTGGCGTTCATGTGTAGTGTGATGAATATGAGTGATCAGGTGATCAGGCGGCCAAATATTTCCTGGGAATTACAGAAGCAACTGAAGTAATGATGCATGAGATGTTGAATCAGCCAAAGGTGATGGGTTGGAACAAACTATTTAGTATGTTTTTTGTGGTCCTTCAATGGAACTCTAGAAGCTTAATAGCTAACGGTCAGGAGTTTAAGAAGTTTGTATATGACATGGATGTATTGGAGATACAGGAATTGGAATATGTGGGTATATAAATATGTATAGGTAACATTGTAATAGTTAATTTGTATAACCCTTACAAACCTCTCATGTTAACACAGTTAGAAGGGATTGATAGGATGTGTAGGTGGACAGACAGGAAGGTAATATGGTGTGGGGATTTTAATGCCTCTAATGAAATCTGGGGAAGTACGTGTAAAGATAACAATGGGATTATAGTTAATGGATAACAGGGGATTAGTATGTGTTAATGATGGGAGGGGGACGAGAATTAATGTGGTGAGTGGTCATGCTTGGACTTGACATTGATATCTGCGGCGTTGGCAGGGAGGTGTGAATGGGAAGTGATTAGAGAAACCACAGTAGGGAGTGTTTATTTTTCAGCCGATAACATGAGGTGGTGTTTTGAGAAAGCTGGAAGATGTTCAAGCACCCGTGTGAGCAGGCGGGACAAAGTTATCAATGGAGGGGTCTGTGTGCTGAGGCAGTAAGGTCTGTAATTATATCAACTGCAGATGTGATTGTTCCAGTGTGTTCGAGAGGAGGAAGACGGCGGGTAGTGCCATAGTGGACAGATAAGTGCACAAAGGTGGTGCAGGAAAGGGACATAGCTCTACCGGTAGTTAAGAATGGCTTGAAAGAAAGGAATCTCATGTAGTATCAAAGAAAGAGAGGGATGGAGAGAAGAATGGCGGGAATTTTGCTCAACTATTGGTATAGGGACTGAAATTGGTGCGGTTTGGAAACCATAAAAAAAAGAACGGTAAGGGTAAAAATGCTGGAATTCCAGTGTTGGTAGAAACAAATGTCACAGCTGTATCAAGTAAAGAAAAGGCAAATGTCGTAGGTGGTGCATTTGCAGCGGTTCATAGATGTGAGCACCTGTGTGATGAGAGTAAGACGGGACGTAGGGAAAAGTTAAAGGAGCATGGATATGTTTTATAGAAAAATGGGAGTCAGGAGAAGCTATGGATACAGAGTTTTCTATGTATGAGATGACAAGGGCGTGGGTGGGATGCGGCCGGACTGCTCCTAGAGAAGATAAGTTGTGTTATGTGATGTTTAAGCAGGACTGGGGTGCTTGGAGGACTGGGGTGATACCTGCTGGGTGGAAACATGCGGTGGTGAAGATAGGTAAAGATCCCGCTAGGGCGAGCAGTTATAGGCCTATCCCGTTGACATCCAATATGTGTAAATTGATGGAAAAGATGATAGTGAGTAGGATGATGTATTTCTTGGACGTTAGGGGTTTGTTGACCTTAGCACAAAGTGGATTCAGGAGAGGGAGATCTGCCATGGGTGCACTGGTGACAGTTCGTAAAAAGAAAGCCAAGGCACTGACAATAAAAGAGGTGAGTGTTGTGTATTTTTACATTGAGAAAGCTTATAATACCATGTGGAGGGAAGGGTTGTTGATCAAGTTGAGTGCATTGGGGGACGTCTGTATAACTGGATCATGGACTTACTGTTCGATCAGGTCGTGAGGGTGGGGTCAGAATTGTTAATGTGGTTTGAAGTGGACAATGGTACTCCTCATGGAAGTGTGGTTAGTCCTGTGTTGTTCACCCTGATGATAGATTATATATTTAAAAAGGTGGGACAGGGAGTGGGTGTGGCCTTGTATGCTGATGATGGGGCTGTATGGAAGAGAGGTCGGAATGTGAAATATGTGATGAGGAAGATGCAAGAAGCTGTGGGAGTTGTGGAAGATTGGTCTCTAACATGGGGTTTAGGATGTCTGTGTCCAAGTCCTGCTTTGTGGTGTTTTCTAGGAGGACGGTTAAAGATGTTACGCTGCAAATATATGGTCAGGATATACAGTTTAAGTCGAAAGTTTACATACACTTAGGTTGGAGTCATTAAAACTCGATTTTCAACCACTCCACAAATTTCTTGTTAACAAACTATAGGTTTGGCAAATCGGTAATTTTTCCAACAATTGTTTACAGACAGATTATTTCACTTATAATTCCAGAAGTTTACATACACTAAGTTTACTGTGCCTTTAAACAGCTTGGAAAATTCCAGAAAATGATGTCATGGCTTTAGAAGCTTCTGATAGGCTAATTGACATAATTTGAGTCAATTGGAGGTGTACCTGTGGATGTATTTCAAGGCCTACCTTCAAACTCAGTGCCTCTTTGCTTGACTTCATGGAAAATCAAAAGAAATCAGCCAAAAAATTGTAGACCTCCACAAGTCTGGTTCATCCTTGGGAGCAATTTCCAAACACCTGAAGCTACCACGTTCATCTGTACCAACAATAGTACGCAAGTATAAACAACATGGGACCAGGCAGCTGTCATACCGCTCAGGAAGGAGACGCGTTCTGTCTCCTAGAGATGAACATACTTTGATGTGAAAAGTGCAAATCAATCCCAGAACAACAGCAATGGACCTTGTGAAGATGCTGGAGGAAACAGGTACAAAAGTATCTATATCCACAGTAAAACGAGTCCTATATCGACATAACCTGAAAGGCCGCTCAGCAAAGAAGAAGCCACTGTTTGTTACCTATGCATAGTCACTTCGCCCCCACCTACACGTACAGATTACCTCAACTAGCTTGTACCCCTGCACACTGACTCGATAACGGTGCTCCCTCTATATAGCCTCATTATTGTGTTACTTTTTATTATAACTTTTTATTTTAGTCTACTTGGTAAATGTTTTCTTCTTGAACTGTACTGTTGGGTAAAGACTACACTTGTTGTATTCGGTGCATGTGACAAATAAAGTTTGATTTGAATCAGAAATGCTGTTGGGAAAGGGATGCAAAAAGTGTATTAGACAATGTGAAATTACCATAGTTAATGAATTAATTCATTCATTCATCCACGAGTCAAAAAAGTGTGAACAGCATAGGTGCCAGTGCATTCACTCTGTGGATGATGTCTTGGGCAGTGTGAGACACGGGGATGCGGTTGCACCAGGAAGGGCAGCGATTGTTCATTTACTGGGTTGGTTTAGTGTAGTCCTCACTGTAGGGATAACTGACAGACCGACACATACAGACAGTCAGCAGTAACACCAGTAACACTCTGCTAGAGATGATGCTTACCTGGGTGGAAACAGGATGTCATGCTCAGGCATGAGAGATCTCTCCTTGATGAGACCGTTCATCTTCACTGCCAGAGTGATCCTCATTTAATGAGATGAAGATGTCCCTACGACCAGCCCGATTACCAGTGATTAGGGATGGACCTCTCCAAGTTGGAGGAAGGGGGGTTAGCTGGGAGTTAGAGGGGGTATGGATTAAACTGAGGGTTTCACAAGTTAGATAGGCTGACCTCAACTGAATCCCTAACCTGAGTTATTGCAGTTATTAAATCAAATGATTTGCTTGCTCAATGTATTAGCTCAGTTCAGAAGGAAAGATGGTGGCAGTTTTACTAGTGAAACATCACATATTATTAGAAGTGGCACTATTTCAATTAAATCTACTTACACTAATGTCAGGCAATAATGGGCAGCTGAATAGCATGTCTCTTCGGAAATCCAGTCTCGGTGACAGACTGGTTAGTAGGAATTGATACAGATTGAAAATCGAAGTATCTAAGAGTAAAAAAAGCACACAAAATGTACTCTCAGTAGCTAGGTTTCCATCCAATTGCGACAGATTTTCATGCGAAAATATTCATCATAACTTATTTCATCTGTAGCCTAATAAACTGCATGCTTTCCCTCCAAGTTTACTTTGTTCTGATGGTTATTATATCAATATTTGCGCATTAAAAGTGTTTCCACCGTCATTTCTCGCACAAAAAGATTCCACCTTGTCTAACATTTTTTGTTTTGTCAACATTTGGAAATTTTAGGTGGCAGTATACTTAAACTGGAAATCAACCAATGTTAACACAATGGAATGGTCAAGTGCTTTATTATGTAAATCTTGAAAGTGTGTGGGCGACGGAGAGAAACAAAATGGTGCAGTTTGAGGCCATGTGGTGGAGAGTGATGCGGGTGCTGGAGATGTGTGTGAGCAGGTGAGTTTGGGCAGGGGCGATGTCGTTGATGTTTGCGTGCATCTGTATGTGTTTGTTTTGTATTGTTAAAAAAAAAGTACAAAACAAAAAAGGAACGTTTACCAAAATCTTTTGTTTCTATCAGCCCTGTCATAAATAGTTTTTATCCGACATGTAATTTACTCGCATAAAAAGGTTGGATGAAAACCTGTTTAGTGACTTTGGATTTAAGGAGGGGTGGTTCTGCTCCCTCTCTTCCCTAGGATGTGGCTGAATAGGTCACTTGTAACTGAGTGGGTGGTCATGGACTGCTTTAGAAGCTATGCATCAGGTCATTGACATGTTTCAGGAACTGTAAAGACAGACAAATCATGATTAACTATTGAGTTCATTGATAGATACTTGAGAAGACCTTCACTAAGTAAAAATGTTGCCTAGCTAGTACATTGACTCTGTTGCCTCCCAGCAATCTACAGGCTAACAGTAAAATTGGTTGTAGAAGAAGCATGCTTATATCAATGTAACAAAAACCGATGTCAGCTAGCTAATAACAGAAGCTAGAAATAGCTTGGGCGACGTAGCAGGATAGCTAGCTAGTATGTAGTGCTAAGTTAGTTAGCGGTTAGCATTCAACAGTTAAAGGTGCAATATGCAGAAATTGTTCCACCATTTCCTGGTTGCAAAAATTCTAATAATTTATCTAATTTCAGTTTGTGACAAAACAAGGAGCCATTGTGTAGAGAATCATTGTACCATCTAAACCGTAATGAAATATATTTTCCATAACCACAAATATTGTATAGCGTGCATAGAACAAATCTAACGCATCTTAAACATGCTTTCAATGAGAATGACATATATATAACTCACATTTCTATATGAATTTGGTCGTCACACAAAATGCTACATATTGCAGCTTTAACTAACAAATCTCATAACATATAACACGTTATATGTCTCATATGTATACATAAAAATGCAAATTATGTGAGCCTTGGTTTGTGCAACCAAAAGGTCTCTGGTTCGAATCCCCAAGCCAACTAGGTGAACAATTTGTAGATGTGCCTTTAAGCAAGGAACTTAACCTTAATTGCTCCTGTAAGTCTGTTAAATGACTAAAATGTCAATGTAGAGAAATCATTCAACTTTCAATCGGTCATAACACTTGAACACAGTGGCGCAACTTTCGTTTCAGAAGTGTGGGGGGGTAAACAAGCGGGGGGTCTTTCTACCCAATATAATATGACCCTGTTGAGGTCATTATTATTGTAAATAAGACTAGAATATGTTTCTAAACACGTCTACGTGAATGTGGATGCTACCATGATTATGGATAATCGTGAATGAACCGTGAATAATGATGAGTGAGAAAATTATAAACGCACAAATATCATACAACCCAAAAATGATGTGCTTCCCTATTAGTGTAATGGTGAGAGGTTAGCATGTCTTGCGGGTATGATATTTGTGCGTCTTTAACTTTCTCACTTCTAATTATTCAAGATTCATGCAGGTTTATCTGTAATCATGGTATCATCCACATTAATGTAGAAGTGTTTAGAAACATGTTATATTCTTATTTGCAAATATAAAATTGACTCAAATGACAATACATTATTTACCATTAATTTCTATTGGGCACAAATAGACTGAAACACAACCAAAAGAAAGGGCAAATGCATCCAACACATTTGTAGAGTCACAAGCTTGATGTAGTCATTGCGTGCTATGAATGTGGGACCAAAGACTTAACTTTTTACAACTTTAATACACATACAAGTGAAATCATCCCAAAACGTTTGTTCCCATAAAAATGGGATACTATGTACAAAAAAGTGCTTTAATTTCTAAACGGTTCACCCAATATGGATGAAAATATCCTCAAATGAACGCTGACAGTCTGCTCCTTTAACTTCAAAGTCATTGTTTGATTTCACATCACAACTATTAGAGTTCAGAGCCAAAAGAAGAAAAAATGCTTCACTGTCCCAATAATTATGGAGAGTACTGTAATTCATAACATAGGCCTAATAGTACTGTAGAGCTCTAGTTACTTGCACACAATATGGCTGGATCATCCCGTCCTGCCCCTAGGGGTCCACCGCCCTTCAGAGCCCCAACCCAACACACCCTACTCTGCTTTACGATCTTACTGAAACATTCATTATTGGTTTCAGGTGTGTTAGGCCAAGGCCAGAGTGACAACCAACAGTACGGCAGACACCCAGGGCCAGGACTGAGCAGCCCAGCAGCTAGTGATTCCTTAAATAGGTATCTCCCCTGACGTGAGCATGATTTCAATACAGACTCCTTTTGTCTTACAGTATTCCATATAAGGCATCCAGACCTTATGAAAGTTGCACAGTATACCCTTAATCTTGTAATAAATCAAATCTAGTGATACATAATTTGACATTTCTGCCATCCATTGTGACATTGTGGGAGGATAACCAACCTTCCAATTAATGACAATGCATTTCTTATCTGCTATAAATGCTAGGTTACACGGTTTCTTCTGATAACAGTCTCCAGTATCAACATTTCCAAGCAAACAAAAACAGGGAGAAGGGAGAATCTGTAGACATGGTGAGATAAAAGAACATACTCTTTTCCAGAATTCAGCTAGCCTTCACAAGAGCATAACATATTGAAATATGTTCCCTTTTGTGTTTTACACCTTCAGCAGAGGAATTACATTTCTGAGTGCATGATATTCAGTTTCACTGGCATGTAGTACATTCTATGGAGGGTCTTAAACTGCAGTAATTTATGTCTGAGATTGAACATTACTGGGCATTCATCATCAGTAGTGTCTCCCAGGTCTTCCTCACATTTTTTGTTTTACATGTTTTGTGTCATCGAGAAAAGCCTGTCAAAAGCCTTGATACACTTTGGAAATCAACTTTGGAGGTTTGTCAGACTGCCTTAAAATAGTTTCAATCTTTGAAGCTTCTTTGTTGTCCAGTGCTTCACATCTCAAATAGTGTGAGCCATACAGCAATTGGAATACCAAATTATTTCATAAACACAGCAATGCAAATGCAGGTGCAGAAGGTGATTACTATTATTATTTTAACAATAATAAAAAGCAGATAAACAAAACAGTGTACTGAACGAGACAAAACCAAACCAATACTGCCTAATGACTGAGGGATAAATAATGGGAGAGTGATGATGAGGCAGACATAGGTGTAAAGTATTTAAGTAAAAATTGGGTATTTTTGGGTACATTAGTATTTATATTTTTGATAACATCACTACATTCCTAAAGAAAATTATGTACTTTTTACTCCATACATTTTCCCTGACACAGAAAGTACTCGTTACATTTAATTGTTTAAAATGGTCCCATTCACACACTTATCAACAGGGTTGGGTAGGTTACTTTCTAAATGTAATCCATTACAGTTACTAGTTACCTGTACAAAATTGTAATCAGTAACATAACTTTTGGATTACCCAAACTCAGTAACGTAATCTGATTACATTCAGTTACTTTTAGATTACTTTCCTCTTAAGAACCATTAGAAGAAGACAAAATTGTATGTTACCAATTGAACGATATCTATTGCAGGATAAATCAATGTTAAAGTTTACATAGCTGGCCAAATATGGATGTTCATTTTTGTTTTATTGGTTGGTTGTGTAGGCTTCTTCTAACCCATCGCGTTCTACTACATATAATAATATCATTAAATGTATATCTTTACATTAATATATACAGTTGAAGTCGGAAGCTAACATACACATTAGCCAAATACATTTAAACTCAGTTTTTCACAATTCCTGACATTTAATCCTAGTAAATATTCCCTGTCTTAGGTCAGTTAGGATCACCACTTTATTTTAAGAATGTAAAATTTCAGAATAATAGTGGAGAGAATGATTTATTTCAGCTTTATTTCTTTCATCACATTCCCAGTGGGTCAGAAGTATTTGGTAGCATTGCCTTTAAATTGTTTAACTTCGGTCAAACGTTTCAGGTAGCCTTCCACAAGCTTCCCACAATAAGTTGGGTGAATTTTGGCCCACTCCTCCTGACAGAGCTGGAGTAACTGGGTCAAGTTTGTAGGCCTCCTTGCTCGCACACGTTTTTTCAGTTCTGCCCACAACATTTCTATAGGACTGAGGTCAAGGCTTTGCGATGGCCACTCCAATACCTTGACTTTGTTGTCCTTAAGCCATTTTGTCACAACTTTGGAAGTATGCTTTGGGTCATTGTCCATTTGCGACCAAGCTTTAACTTCCTGACTGATATCCACATAATTTTCCTGCCTCATGATGCCATCTATTTTGTGAAGTGCACCAGTCTCTCTTGCAGCAAAGAACCCCCACAACATGATACTGTCACCCCCGTGCTTCATGGTTGGGATGGTGTTCTTCCGCTTACAAGCCTCCCCCTTTTTCCTCCAAACATAACGATGGTCATTTTGGCCTAACAGTTCTATTTTTGTTTCATCAGACCAGAGGACATTTCTCCAAAAAGTACGATCTTTGTTCCAATGTACGATCTTTGTCCCCATGTGCAGTTGCAAACCGTAGTCTTGTTTTTTTATGGCTGTTTTGGAGCAGTGGCTTCTTCCTTGCTGAGCGGCTTTTCAGGTTATGTTGGTATAGGACTCGTTTTACTGTGGATATACAGTGAGGGGAAAAAAGTATCCCTGGGCGGACCGCTGAGTAGGCTGGGGGGCTGGCTCGCTGAGACGACTCGTGGTAGGAGGACCTCCGCTAGTTGGAGGTGAAACCTCCTCGGGTGGCGGCGAGGTGGTGGAGGACCCGGAGGACCTCATCCATAGCCGCACCCAGTTGCGCCAGCTGATCAAGGTGTTGGCGGAATAGGTATCCCTGTTCACCGACTGTCTGGGAGATTTCTCTTCTGCTGCTTCCATGATTCGTGAGGCAGTATTATGTAATGTATTCGCAGGAAGCAGGTGCAGAAGGTAAGTATAATAATAAAAGGCAGATCAACAAAACAAGAGAAGCGTACTGAACGAGACAAAACGAATACCAAAGGTGTTCTACTGAGATAGACCACATCAAGTCGTTTCCACTAGGAGGCAAGTGAGCCGAGTAGGTGGGATCAAGTGTCGAGATGGGTTTTTCAAAGTCGCGTTTCTTGGTCTATCAGATGTCAGTCAGATGGCTTAGTGACGTTAACTACTTACGGAGTGGTGGAGCGCTAGCGACACTACCCGGTGAAATGTGAGGCACCAAATTCAAAATCCAAAAGTTCAATTATTAAACATTCATCAATATACAAGTGTTGCATAGTCATCAAAAGCTCTGATTCTTGGCAATATCACAGCGTTGTCAGATTTCAAAAAGGCTTTACGGCGAAAGCACAACATTTGATTATTTGAGGGTAGCACCTCTAATATTTATGCATTAGCATAAATCCATAACCCAACAAGGGTCTCACAAAACGCATAAAATCGCTTACCTTTGATGAACTTCTGCTGAGGGCTTCCCAAGTGTCCAACAAAGACAATCCATGCTTCTTTTGTTAGAAAAAGTCATTTATTATATCCATAAATCTCTGTTTGGTTGGCGCGTATACTAGTATTTTAGGTGGCAACTCAGCGGGTAACTTGGCACTTCTCTTGTGCAAGTTTAATATGGATATGTGAAAGATGTTTGTTTAGTTTGTATTAAAAAATACATAGGAATCCATAGGAAAACCCATATAAACGACATTATAAAGTTGGGGACGATAACGTGAACGATAGGAAAGAAAAATAAAGTGGTGCACGTTCACAATCTGGCGCGCGTCAAACCTTGTTTACAAAAGTGGTCGCTTGACAATTTCCTGTTCCTATCTGTTCTGGTCACTCATAGAATTCCCAGACTTTGTATATAGACTGTTGACATCTAGTGGAAGTCATAGGTACTGCAGTCTCAGTTGTACATAAAGTTGTTTGCAATAGGCACAATGGAGAAGATGGTCATTTACAAACAAAACTGCAAATCCGGATGGATTTTCCTCAGGTTTTTGCCTGCTATATCAATTCTGTTTTACTCACATACATTATTTTAACACTCTTAGAAACTTTAGAGTGTTTCCTCTCCAATAGTACTAATTATGTGCATATCCTATTTTCCGGACCTGAGTGGCATGCATTTTACTTTGGGCACGCCAGACTCTCCAAAACCGTCACCTATGCAGCCGCTCCCTAAGAAGTTAAGAGAATACATTGTCTTCATATTCAAATTAAGTTCAAAATGAGATGTAGACGTTGGACTGGAGATTTGGAGAAGAGGGACTTCAACACTTGATTTGATGTGAATGACTGAAACCTTTAAATAATATAATTAATACAACTGTTAACTTCTTAGGGAGCGGTGGGGTGCACGAGGTGACCGTTTTGGAGAGCCTGGCGTGCCCAAAGTAAAATGCCTCCCATTCAGGCACAGAAAATAGGATATGCACATATTTAGTACCATTGGATAGGAAACACTCTGAATTTTCTAAAAGTGTTAACATTATGTCTGTGAGTATAACAGAACGGATATGGCAGGCAAAAACCCGAGGGATTTCTGTCCTGGAAAAAGTGGTTTTGTGTCTAACGGAGTAAATCTTGGGGAGGGAATACTTTTACGGGTATATTCCCGTATACTTACGTCATGGATAGCGAAGGAGACCTACAGTTGTCAGAGCTCTTTCACAAGACTAAGAAAAATCTACGAAAATCTCGTCTCTTCTTCTGCTTATTCCTTCACAGGTGTGTCTACAGTTATGTAGTAAATGCGCGTTCACGGCTGGCGCGTTCTTTGGTTTTTTCCTTTCTTATCGCCCAGTTTATATTCCGGTTGAAATATTATACTATTTATACATAAAAGTGTTCCTAAGGATACATTTAAAATTATGTTTGATTGTTCTTGGACAAGTTTATAGGTATAAGTTGAACGAGTTCTCTTCACGTTTCAATGGACGATTAGAGGCTCTATTTTCTCATTATAACGCGCCAACCAAACAGAGATTTATGGATATAATACATTACTTTTTCTAACAATAGAACCATGGATTGTCTTCGTTGGACACTTGGGAAGCCCTCAGCAGAAGTTCTTCAAAAGGTAATTGATTTGTTTTCGCTGTGAAATGTGTTATGTGTGAACCGTGAAGGCTAGCGCCCCACCACTCCCTAAGAAGTTAAAACATGCTGAGGAACAGTAACGGTAAGTTAGCTAACAGTTAACATTAGCTAAATCAATAACGTTAAATTAGCTGAGCTCCGCACATGCAAGAAACTAGTTGACGACTAGTTAACAGTTGTCATTTTGCGAATCAATACTGGAGACCATTGGTAAAAATATAATTGAGTGAGGTTATTATTAGCTAACCCCTTACTCTTCTCTTAATACATTATAATTCCAGATGGGCAAGAAGAGAAAAATAGTAGCTAGCTGGATATTTACAGTGAGGGAAAAAAGTATTTTATCCCCTGCTGATTTTGTACGTTTGCCCAACGACAAAGAAATTATCAGTCTACAATTTTAATGGTAGGTTTATTTGAACAGTGAGAGACAGAATAACAACAGAAAAATCCAGAAAAACGCATGTGAAACATTTTATAAATGGAATTGCATTTTAATGAGGGAAATAAGTATTTCACTCCTCTGCAAAACATGACTTAGTACTTGGTGGCAAAACCCTTGTTGGCAATCACAGAGGTCAGACGTTTCTTGCAGTTGGCCACCAGGCTTGCACACATCTCAGGAGGGATTTTGTCCCACTCCTCTTTGCAGATCTTCTCTGAGTCAGTAAGGTTTTGAGGCTGACGTTTGGCAACTCAAACCTTCAGCTCCCTCCACAGATTTTCTATGGGATTAAGGTCTGGAGACTGACTAGGCCACTCCAGGACCTTAATGTGCTTCTTCTTGAGCCACTCCTTTGTTGCCTTGGCCGTGTGTTTTGGGTCATTGTCATGCTGGAATACCCATCCACGACCCATTTTCAATGCCCTGGCTGTGGGAAGGAGGTTCTCACCCAAGATTTGACGGTACATGGCCCCGTCCATCGTCCTTTTGATGCAGTGAAGTTGTCCTGTCCCCTTAGCAGAAAAACACCTCCAATGCATAATGTTTCCACCTCCATGTTTGACGGTGGGCATGGTGTTCTTTGGGGTAATAGGCAGCATTCCTCCTCCTCCAAACACGGCGAGTTGAGTTGATGCCAAAGAGCTCCATTTTGGTCTCATCTGACCACAACACTTTCACCCAGATGTCCTCTGAATCATTCAGATGTTCATTGGCAAACTTCAGATGGGCATGTATATGTGCTTTCTTGAGCAGGGGGACCTTGCGGGCGCTGCAGGATTTCAGTCCTTCACGGTGTATTGTGTTACCAATTGTTTTTTTGGTGCCAGCTGCCTTGAGATCATTGACAAGATCCTCCTGTGTAGTTCTGGGCTGATTCCTCACCGTTCTCATGATCATTGCAACTCCACGAGGTGAGATCTTGCATGGAGCCCCAGGCTGAGGGAGATTGGAAGAAACACAAAATAACTGTCATTTGCGAATAATCGCACCAACTGTTGTCACCTTCTCACCAAGCTGCTTGGCGATGGTCTTGTAGCCCATTCCAGCCTTGTGTAGGTCTACAATCTTGTCCCTGACATCCTTGGAGAGCTCTTTGGTCTTGGCCATGGTGGAGAGTTTGGAATCTGATTTATTGATTGCTTCTCTGGACAGGTGTCTTTTATACAGGTAACAAACTGAGATTAGGAGCACTCCCTTTAAGAGTGTGCTACTAATCTCAGCTCGTTATCTGTATAAAAGACACCTGGGAGCTAGAAATCTTTCTGATTGAGAGGGGGCCAAATACTTATTTCCCTCATTAAAATGCAATTCCATTTATTTTTCACATGCGTTTTTCTGTCTCTCACTGTTCAAATAAACCTACCATTAAAATTATAGACTGATGCTTTCTTTGTCAGTGGGCAAACGTACAAAATCAGCAGGGGATCAAATACTTTTCTCCCTCACTGTATGTAAACTTTAGACCCACTCGGAATGTGATGAAAGAAATAAAAGCTGAAATTAATAATTCTCTCTACTATTATTTTGACATTTCACATTCTTAAAATAAAGTTGTGATCCTGACAGACCTAAGACAGGACATTTTTACCAGGAGTAAATGTCAGGAATTGTGAAAAACAGAGTTTAAATGTATTTGGTTAAGGTGTATGTAAACTTCTGACTTCAACTGTACAGTATGTTCCTCTGGGAGTAGCAGGGCTGTCTCCAGGGGCCTCTCCAGAGCCAGGTGCCCACCACTACAGGAGAAAGAGAGGGAAAAGGAGAGAGCAAGAGAGAGATAGAATAATGGATAGAGAATTTTTATAGTCCCTTCAGAAAGTATTCATACCCACCGACTTATTTCACATTTTGATGTGTTACAGCCTGAATTCAAAATCGATTAAATAAAAATGTTCCTCAACCATCTACACACAATACCGATAATGACAAAGTGAAAACATGTTTTTAGACATTTTTGCAAATACAGCACATTCAGAAAGTATACAGACCCCTTTTTCCTCATGTTGTTACGTTACAGCCTTATTCTAAATTTGATTAAATATTTTTTTCCCTCATCAGTCTACACACAATACCCCATGATGAAATTTAAAATAAAAAACGGAAATACCTTATTTAAATACGTTTTCAAACCGTTTGCTATGAGACTTGAAATTTAGCTCAGGTGCATCCTGTTTCCATTGATCATCCTGGAGGTGTTTCTACAACTTGATTGGAGTCCACCTGTGGTCAATTCAATTGACTGGACATGATTTGGAAAGGCACACACCTGTCTATATAAGGTCCCACAGTTGATAGTTCATGTCAGAGCAAAAACCAAGCCATGAGGTAGAAGGAATTGTAGCGCAATGAGTCAGCATTGTGTCGAGGCACAGATCTGGGGAAGGGTACAAAAAAATTATGCAGCATTAAAGCTCCCCAAGAACACAGTGGCCTCCTTCCTTCTTAAATGGAAGAAGTTTGGAACCACCAAGAGTCTTCCTAGAGCTGGCCACCCGGCCAAACTGAGTTCAGAAGGACAACCATCTCTGTAGCACTCCACCCATCAGGCCTTTATGGTAGATTGGCCAGACGGAAGCCACTCCTCAGTAAAAGGCACGTCAGCCCACTTGGAGTTTGCCAAAAGGCACCTAAAGGACTCAAAGACCATGAGAAACAAGATTCTCTGGTCTGATGACACCAAGTTTGAACTCTTTGGCCTGAATGCCAAGCTTCACGCCTGGAGGACGTGGGGATGTTTTTCAGCGACAGGGACTGGGAGACTAGTCAGGATCAAGGGAAAGATGAACGGAGCAAAGTACAGAGATCTTCCTTGATACAATCCTGCTCCAGAGTGCTCCTTCCAACGGGAAAATGACCCTAAGCACACAGCCAAGACAACGCTAGAGTGGCTTCGGGACATGTCTCAATGTCCTTGAGCAGCGCAACCTGAGCCGGGACTTGAACTCGATCGAACATCTCTGGAGAGACCTGAAAATAGCTGTGCAGTGATGCTCCTCATCCAACCTGACAGAGCTAAAGAGGACCTGCAGAGAAGAATGGGAGAAACTTCCAAAATACAGGTAAGCCAAGCTTGTAGCGTCATACCCAAGAATAATTGAGGCTGTAATCGCTGCCAAAGGTGCTCCAACAAAGTACTGAGTAAAATGTCTGAATTCATATGTAAATGTGATTCATAAAAACCTATTTTTGCCTCGTCATTATGGGGTATTGTAAGTAGATTGATGAAAAAATATATTTAATCAATTTCAGAATAAGGCTGTAATGTAACAAAATGTGGAAAAAGTCAAGGGGTCTGAATACAGAAATATTTAATTTACGTAAGTAATTACACCAAGTCAATACTTTGTAGACACACCTTTGGCAGTGATTACAGCTGTGACTCTTTCTGGGTCAGTCTCTAAGAGCTTTCCACTCATGGATTGTCTAATATTTGCCCATTTTATTATTTTCAAAGTTCTTCAAACTGTCAAATTGGTTGTTGATCATTGCTAGACAACCATTTAAGTCTTGCAATAGATTTCCAAGTAGATTTAAGTCAAAACTGTAACTCCGCACTCAGCAACATTCACTGTCTTCTTGGTAAGCAACTCCAGTGTAGATTTGGCCTTGTGTATTAGGTTATTGTCCTGCTTAAAGGGGAATTCATCTCTCATTGTCTGGAAAGCAGAATGAACCAGGTTTTCCTCTAGGATTTTGCCTATGCTTAGCTCAATTCAGTTTTTTTTATCCCAGAAAACTCTCCAGTCCTTAACGGTTACAAGCATACCAATAACATGAGGCAGCCACCACTATGCAGTAATGTGTTGGATTTGCTCCAAACATAACACTTTGTATTCAGGACAAGAAGTGAATTGCTTTGACACATTTTTGCAGTATTACTTCAGTGCCTTGTTGCAAACAGGATGCATGTTTTGGAATATTTGTATTCTGTACAGGCGTCCTCCTTTTCACTCTGTCAATTAGGTTAGTATTGTGGAGTAACTACAATGTTTAAACAGTGTAACTGTTTTAAAGTCACCATTGGCCTCATGGTGAAATCCATGAGTGGTTTCCTTCCTTTTCGGCAACTGAGTCAGGAAAGATGCCTGTATCTTTGTAGTGACTGGGTGTATTGATACACCATCCAAAGTGTAATGAATAACTTCACCATGCTCAAAGGGATATTCAATGTCAACTTTCTTTACCCATCTACCAATAGGTGCCATTCTTTGCAAGCCATAGGAAAACCTCCCTGGTCTGTGGTTTAATCTGTATTTGAAATTCACTGCTCGACTGAGGGACCATACAGATAATTGTATGTGTGGGGAGATGATGAAGTCATAAAAAAATTATGTTAAACACTATTATTGCACACAGTGAGTCAATGCAATTTATTATGTGATTTGTTTAGCACATTTTTACTCCTGACCTTATTTTGGCTTGCCATAACAAAGGGGTTGAATACTTATTGACTGAAGAGATTCCAGCTTTGAATTTTTTATTAATTTGTAAAATTTTCAAAAAACATGATTCCACTTTGACATTATGGGGTATTGTGTTTAGGCCAGTGACAAAACATCTAAATTTAATCAATTTTAAATTCAGGCTGTAACATAACAAAATGTGGAAAAAGTCAAGGGGTGTGAATACTTTCTGAAGGCACCGTATTGACGGAGAAAGAAAGAGGGATAAAATGAGAGAGCGAGAGACAGACACATGAGGAATCAATTGGAACCGCCCTGTGTCTTACCATCCTGAGGCAAAGCATCAAGCAGCTGTACTACACGTGCTATATCGTGCAGTGCCTGTGAAGGAGGGCATGAGAGGATGCAACTTAATTAACTTAATAAACTGGATAAAGTCATAGGAAGAGCATGCAATGCGTTACCTATTTTGCGTGTCAACCTTGGATTCCGTAGCATGCTGGTGCTATTCTGGACAAGGCCGAAAAAGATCTGGCACTCTGAGGACAAATTATCTGGTCATGTGTCGTTCCATGAATAGAATGCCTTATGCGTCCCTTGATATATTAAGAGGAAATTGTGCACCAATATTGCATTTTAAAAGCCTGTTCTATTATATAAATGAAGTGCCCTATGTACTACATGGAAAATTCAATACATCTGCTTTGTTTTATATTCATAAAGAGTTGCTGAAGTGAAAAGACTTGCTAATGTTTTTCAGACTTCTAGGAAGTTTGTAACCCACTTAACCAAAACATTTATCCAAGTTTTCACCATCATTGTAAACCCCTAGTTACTTTATTGCTTTGACAAAGTCATTTCTGAAGATGATTATTATTTAGCTTAACACGTTAACCCTGTTCCCCATATGCTTTAAATGTTTTAACAATTGCATTTGTTTGTGAAATTTGCATTCTATTGCCCCTACCTGTTGCACACAACAAGCTTCCATTCCCCCTCTTACAAGGGGAGTTACTGTATGCCTGGTTTAAGATAAAATCTTCAACACTGTTACGTAATTGACACTTAATTCTCAATTTAACCTCTGGAGATGGGAAAACAACATGTTTTTTTATGAAGTTGAACATGTGCTCTTTATGACCGAAGGTTAAATATTTATTTTACCAAATTGCACTACCCCAAAGACACTCTATCGGTGGAATGACCTTCATATGTATTCTTGGCAGCATTCAAACTACTACTGGAATTTATTTGACAGGGACCGTGCACATTAACATTTAATTGTTTACATCAATGTCCATGTTCTGGAGTTCGTAAAAGGGCTCTTCCGTAGTCCCTAGATAGGCTATGAAGGAAGGTCAATGTATTTAGGCCAGGGTGTGAGGCCAGATTGAAGGAAAAAGAGAAGAGAGCTGTTGCTTCATGTTCATGCTTCTAAGTTACAAGCACAGTTAGTCGTGGCCAAGAATCTCTTCAAGCATTAGAACGTGAGTGCAGGAAGTGCAGCTCCTCCACCCTTCCTCTGCTGTATATCAGTTCTGAACATCTCTGTCTGATGCTATCTATAACATCTGGTTCCTGCTGGCTTGTTAATTGAGTGGGGTTGGCTTGTTATGGAGTAAGTAACAGCTGTAATTCAGACTAGGCAACATCGTCTGAACATTTCCCACCACTGTGTTGGGTTAGAAGTGCCAAAGCCCAGCCTGTATGTGATAGTGGGTGGTATTGTGAGGCCCAGGGCAATATGTAGGGCTGAAGTCAGCCTGACTTCCACTGTCAATAAGATAAAATACACCCAGTGTTACCCACACACAACTTCCTTTGTTTTGGAGGGAGTAAAAAAACTCTTGCAAGGCTGCGAGCCATGCCTGTGAAAAGTGTTTGAAAGGCTTGTTTGGTGTGTGTGATAATTTATTTAAGGAAGATTTGGTGGAAGAAAGAGTAGCCACTGGGTGGAGTTGTCATTTTGCCTCCAATACCAAAGGCCTGAAGATGATGAATCAACCCCAAAAAACGATCACATTTTTTACCTCTTTGTGCTATTTTCAGACACCGCTATTTAATTTCACATAATGCAAATTAGAATAAAAAAGTATTGCTTTTCAATCTTTTCATAACATAAGTTCAGCAAAAAATATCATTTTTTTTTTTGTCAATGTGTTAGTCAAGTGTGTTTTTTTCCATTTACTCTTACATGTACAACACTTCAACCTTGTACAGATGTTTGTGTGACAACTGGTGTAAGCAATGTTTATAGACAAGGCCCCTAGTCAAAATCAATTGTGGAGGTGTTGGTCAATGGATATGCCAAAGTGTGACACACAGTGTTAGGCCACAGGTGGTGCACTGTCAGCTCCAGACTCTGATCTGTTGGAACTGTTCAATGGGTGATTAACATTCATTGACAGCTTGCTTTCCAGTGCCTATAATAACTATTTCGTCTACAGGGGACAGATTCAGAACATTACATATTTTTTTACATGTGCACACTTGTTACATTAAACCTACAGCAAAAATTGAATAGGCCTATATCATGTTAATCAATCATCTGACATAATGTGCCATTTTAGGATCGTCCATTACAAACATGCCCTGTCATAACTTTCATTAGAGTTATGTTCCGTGTTCTGAACGAATTGCCTAATGCCTTTGAATGCCGGAGTCTTTGGAGTTGAATGATAACGCTGTTTTCTATTTAGTTTTCTTATGACATTCCAGTGGAATAGTAGATGGTAAACAACAAGTCTCTGACACATAGAATGTGTCCCAAATGGCAGTCTATTCCCTACATGTAGTGCGCTACTTTTAACCAGCGGCCATAGTCAAAAGTAATGCACTACATAGGGAATTGAATGGCATTTGGGATACGGACACAGACTAATGGCTTACTAAGTCTGAGGTATGTTGTGTTAGTACTGCAGTGGTGTCATATTTTATTTTATTTGTCATTATTACTGTATGTATTTCTGATTTTGCAAATAATTTCCCAAGAGAATTGTTGATTAGGATAAGGCCCCAGATGATAAACTGTGTTGTTCTGACAGCCTGGCCTGATAGTCATGAAGTGTCTTGGATAAAATTTCCCTTTTATATAATAATTTGTACGATTTATATGGACAGGGGGAAAATGATCCTAGATCAGCACTCCTACTCTTAGACACTTTATGAATATAGGCCCTGATCTCTACTGATACCTTTGTGAGCTGAGCTATGCTGAGTTTTGTTGAAGTAGACACCTACGGGCAAGCCACTCCTGAATGAAACATCCAAGAATACAGGCCCATGAAGAGGCGCCTTCAATTTAGTGTAGAATATGCCACTAAAAGTGACTGATTTAAGATAAAACTGTTTTCTACTCCCATTTACTGATTTCATCTTTGGTTTAAAACCTTCCCGAGTCCATTTCTGCGGCCTTGCGGAAATACAATTAGCATAACAAAAAATCTGTTTAAGCTAGAGTTACAGAGGTGTTTGTCAGACCATGTGACATCCCAAAAATCGGTCTTCTCACACAAAGATCTGTAGCGTCCGAATGGTTTGGCCTAAACTATGACCACTCTACGGAAAGGTGAGACTCTCAAACACATACATGGTGGTTTTGCTCTACAGACAAGCGTCACGGGACTCGTCTGAAGTCGGTACCGCCAATCTGCCAACTTCTGTCTGTAGCAGGGCTCTCCAACCATGTCGCTGAAGAGCTACCGTCCTGTAGGTTTTTGCTCCAACCCTAATCTAGCACACCTGATTCTAATAAATAGCTGGTTAATAAACTGAATCCGGATATAATCAGATGTGTAGTGCTAGGGCAAAAACCAAAACGTGCACCCCTTGGGGTCCCCAGGACCGAGTTTGGAAAACGCTGGCCTACAAACTATTATGACCCCTCTATGGAAAGGTGAGTCTCTCAGGACCACGTGCATGTTGATTTTCCTCTAGGACGCTCACAAGCCACAAAAAAAATGAATGTAAGTGTTTATATAGAAGTAGTCTAGTGCCTAAAAATAGAGGTTAAATGTGTCAATTTTTTTTCTTCGTTTTCTGATCTTTTATCTCTCAGATATAGGACAGACATATTTCAAAACAAACTTCCTTTTGTTAAGAAAAAAAATAGTGTTTTTTTTGTCATGTATGATCAATGTTACTCAATGTGTTTCAATAGGCTTATAGCAGTAAGGCCCCCCCCCCCCCAGACAGACTAGAGGGTATAATAATAACCTGACTTTTATGTTGGTGTCCCTATGCGTGGGTGTAGTAATGGGGTATCTGCATAGCCGTGGGATGTAGGGGTGCTCTGGCACCCCCTGAAAAATCTGAATTAAGAAGTATATATTAGTAATAAAAAAAAAAAAATTCTCACAAAAGTAGTGCACTGGGCCTTTACCAGTCCTGTATTAGTGGATTGATACAGCACCCCCCCTACCCCCACCAAACATCAACAACAACAAAAATTGCAGCACCCCAAACATCTTCCGCAGCTATTGATATCTTATTTTTTTGCAGTGCAATTTTTAGGTACAGCTTAGATTTAGATTCTGCAATCCAGTTTCTACATTAGGTGGTCCTGCAATGATGTACCTCATACAATAAGAATAACAGTTATCACTAGATCCAATACCTGTAAATGTTCATTCTGTGTGTGTGTGTCAGAAGGCAGACAGAGGATGAAGAGGACTCTAGAGGCATACAGCCAGCAGTTCACCCCACTGTGGGAGGGCTTCATGTGGTGTGAACACACCCCCAGGTCAGGAGTCACCTTCACTCAACACACTCATTAGCAGTACTGACACAAGTGCTCAAGTAGGGTCACATATGTATGTCATGTATTCCTGTCCACTGGCATACCAATCTCATGGCTGTTTTTCACGTGATCTATTTGCAAGGCCTGCTGCACTCTGCTCCACTAACAATGAAATGTGTGTGTCCGTCTCGGAGGTGGAGCAGCTGCTGACAAACTGCAGTGCTTTCATCTTCCATGAAATGAAGTGCTTTCTTGCCAACATCCCACCATCCAAGCTCGATGCCCTCAACCTTTCTGGCACTGTTTGGTCTGAGTTTCAAGAACCTTCAGAGGATGTTGAAAAAAATTAAATGTTTTGATTTTCTTTTAGTGTCAACTTTTTCCGTAAAATACAGACCAATTTGAAATCCATTTCTCAGATAACAAGCATGCCTTTAACTGAAGCCTAAGCGCAAATATCAGAACACATAAATAACCTCAACCTCACACATCCTAGCTATGCCCCCCCCCCCCTCCCCCAGTTAGCTGCTGTTGTAAATATTTTCATGCTTATTAAACCAAAGATAAAATCAACAAATGGGAGTAGAAAACAGTTTTATCTTATGTCAGTTACTTTGAGTGGCATATTCTATACTAGATTGGAGATGCCTCTTCATGGGCTGTATTCAGGTCAGGAGTGACATGCCCGTAGGTGTCTACTTCAACAAAACTCTGCATAGCTCAGCTCACAAAGGTATCAGTAGATATCAGGGCCTATATTCATAAAGTGTCGAAGAGTAGGAGTGCTGATCTAGGATAATTTCCCCCCCTGTCCATATAATCATTAATTATGACGTAAAAGGGAAATCTGATCCTAGGCACTTTATGAATGTGGGCCCAGGATGTCAGAACAACACAGCTTACAGTCTGGGGCCATATCCTGTTCAACGATTCTCTTGGGAAATGATGAAACAAATAATCATGACTAATAAGATTACGTTTACTTACCATATTCCTCTTCATTGTGAGGGTCTATGATATCTTAAGTGAGGTGTATTAAAGCCCCCATGCAGTTTTTGTAATAACACGTTTAAATCACCACTGTATGTTTAATAAATCACAGTTTATAACTCCAATATATATTTTTTTATTTATTTCCCTGAGCCTCTTTTGACCCTTAATGATCAGTCTGATCATGTGGGAGTTAGGAAACAATTTTTAACATACATTGACGGAAAGTATTCAGACCCCTTCTTCCATATTTATTCACGTTACAGCATTATTTAAAAAATCCTTATTATAACAATCTACACAAAATACCTCATAATGACAAAGCGAAAACAGGTTTTAAGAAATGTTTGCAAATGTATTAATAAAAATCAGAAATACCTTATTTACATAAGTATTCCAGCCCTTTGCTATGAGACTCAAAATTGATCTTAGGTGCATCCTGTTTCCATTGATAATCCTTGATGTTTCTACAACTTCATTGGAGTCCACCTGTGGTAAATTCAATTGATTGGACATAGATTTGGAAAGGCACACACCTGTCTATATAAGATCCTACAGTTGACAGTGCATGTCAGAGCAAAAACCAAGCCATGAGGTCCGTAGAGCTCCGTGACAGGATTGTGTCGAGGCACAGATCTGGGGAAGGGTACCAAAAAATGTCTGCAGCATAGAAGTTCCCCAATAACACAATGGCCTCCATCATTCTTAAATGGAAGAAGTTTTGAACCACCAAGACTCTTCCTAGAGCTGGCCGCCTGGCCAAACTGAGCAATCGGGGGAGAAGGGCCTTGGTCAGGGAGGTGACCAAGAACCCGATGGTCACTCTGACAGAGCTACAGAGTTCCTCTTTGTGGAGATGGGAAAATATTCCAGAAGGACAAGCATCTCTGCAGCACTCCACCCATCAGGCCTTTATGGTAGAGTGGCCAGACAGAAGCCACTCCTCAGTAAAAGGCACAAGACAGCCCGCTTGGAGTTTGCCAAAAGGCACCTAAAGACTCTCAGACCATGAGAAACTAAATTTTCTGGTCTGATAAAACTAAGATTGAACTCTAACCTGAATGCCAAGCGTCACGTCTGGAGGAAACCTGGCACCATCCCTACGGTGAAGCATGGTGGTGGCAGCATCATGCTGTGGGGATGTTTTTCAGTGGCAGGAACTGGGAGACTAGTCAGGATCGAGGTAAAGATGAACAGAGCAAAGTACAGAGATCCTTGATGAAAACCTGCTCCAGAGCGCTCACGACCTCTGACTGGAGCCAATGTTTACCTTCCAAGTGGCTTCGGGACAAGTCTCTGAATGTCCTTGAGTGACCCGGACTTGAACCGGATCAAACATCTCTTGAGAGACCTGAAAATTGCTGTGTACCGACACTCCCCATCCAACCTGACAGAGCTTGAGAGGATCTGCAGAGAAGAATGGGAGAAACTCCCCAAATACATGTGTGCCAAGCTTGTAGTGTCATACCCAAGAAGTCTCAAGGCTGTAATCGCTGCCAAAGGTGTTTCAAAGTACTAAATAAAGGGTCTGAGTAATTATGAAAATGTGATATTTCCGTTTTTTTTCTTTTCTATAAATGTAACAATTTCTTAACCTGTTTTTTCTTTGTCATTATGGGGTATTGTGTATGTAGTTTGAGGGGGGAAATAATTTCATCCATTTTAGAAGAAGGCTGTAACGTAAAAACAAAATGTGAAAAAAGTAAAGGGGGCTGAATACTTTCTGAATGCATTGTATAATGTATATTGGTGTTCACCACAGAATGGTGGTGAAACATAAATGCTCAATTCGGACTGCTTTCATACTGCCTTATACCTTAAACACATTGTTTTTTTATTGCAGAAATCAATGAAATCAAACAAAACAATCTGTGGTAACATGATCAAAGACAACCACAGAAAACTATTCCTTTTTAAATACTGTCATTTAATATACTAAATATATATTGAACATCTAACAGTCAAATCATAGTGTAAAAGCAGGTGAGCTGGTTCTCCTCTTTTTGCAATTTTGTTTTTGTGGCGGTGGAAAACTGAGTGGGTCGAGCATAACACGTCAACCGTGTTACCCATAAGACAGGCTATAAATGATTTAACAATTGATTTATCTTTTGTGAAGCTTGAATTCAATTGCCCCTCTGCACACAACAAGAGGGGAAGAGAAAAAATGAGACTTGAATGGAGAAAATGAGAGAGAGAGAGGATAAATATGACTTAGAAGCCAGACACAGGATCATTACAGAAACATTATCTATTTGATTGAGAAGTTGCAAGCAAGGGGACTTAATAAATGTCTTAAATAATTGCCTGTGCTGAGGTAGGTAAAAGTAATATTGCATCTGGCAGGCACAGATTAATTTACTGAACTTACCACTTTGATGGCTTTGCTTTGATCTCCCTTCCCTTTGGCTCCCTTCTACCTTTGGTCTCCTTTTTGTTGTCACTTTCAACTGTCACAAACAGGATGCAGAATTAATACAGGAAGCAGTTGTCTGGCAATATAAATTACACAGCATGTTGACTGAAATTCAAATGACTTTACTTTCAGGTTTATTGCCAAAGCCAATGACATTTATATTTCATTGACGATGTTGAAAGAATAGAGCAACAGTCCGAAAGTTTTCCTATGACCCACTCTTACTGTCTTTACTTCTGTTGTGACCATTTGCAAACTAGTAATCTCTCATTGACAGACTACGAAAGCCTTCGTGGACAGACTATCCCTCACCAAATTGCGCAAAGATTTTAGTTCTGGATTAACAGGGATTAGAAAACCAGTGATTTGCAAAGCATTGAACCCTCAAACGTCAGACCGTGTACTATTACTTTTCAGTAAACATATCTCCTGGTAAAATAAAATGCAGAAACAGGGCACTTAAACAATGTTTCATGCAAAGTACTGCGTAGAATAACAAATAGCCCTTTCCAAAAGTGTCTTCTGGCACTACATCTTCTTGACACAATGGTAAACTATAGATGTCAAAATGATGGTAATGTTGGTCCTAGGTGTGGAAAGTAAATGTCTAATACTTCGGCCACACTCATCCACAACTAATCTCTGCTTATGTGTACATGCGTCACACAGACAGACGCATAGAGACACACACCAGATTATCAGTTCCCTGTTTACGTCTCTGCTCATTTAAGTCTGTAACCTTTTGAGCACCGACTGGTGTTATGCAAATTATTCCACCTTTTTAATGGTTGACAAGCTTGCATTGGAAATTCCAAATGTAAATATTTTTGCAATGGTTTAGAAAACGTCATCCTTGAAGATAAACTAAATGTGTTGTATTTTTAATACTTCACTTAATTGTAGACAATTTCAGAGGTTCAAAATGTTGAATAAATGTTTGATGTTTGTTACACTTGTTTTATATATCCAGACAGGCTGTGAGATGAATCTCAAATGTCTATGTAGGCCTATAAATAAAAGACAATCAAGTCTTATCATAAATGTTAGGAAATGTTCTCTCCAGAATTAATAATCAATTTCAAATGTTGCCCTGTTACTTACCATATAAAAAAAAAAATGGGCATCAAGGTTTATATGGTGTAACAAAAAGCTCAGAATTAAGTACTCTGGTCAAACATGAATTTATGGGGGGTCTGTCTGCCCAATTTCCAATTTACTGTTGGTCAGCACAAACTTGCAATTTATTGTCCTGGACTTTGGACAGACAGGACTCCCTATTGGTTCTGATTGACACTCAATTTAGCCACCCTTTACCTCTGAAGGATCTTCTGTTTGTGAATCAGTTTCAACACATTTGGGTCTTAGGAGGTTAGGAGGTCTTAGGAGGTTCGCTGACCTGTTCCATAGTGGATTGAATACAATGAAGTAATTTATCTAAATCCATAATGAATACAACATTTTTTAGGTATCTTCAACTCAAATGTTCTGTTTATTAAAGTAGGACAGTTTAAATCTCGTTTGTCAAAAGTTGAAGAGTTAATAACCACATCTATATCTATCAAAGGAATATTTGATAAGATGTATTGTACACTATCCAGACAATGTGAATCTGCCTTTATCCCCCTCCTGCAAAGGATGTGGGGAAATGATTTAGGTATGGAATTTGAGGTATGGTTGGAGATCTGTAATAAGATCCACTGCACACTTAGTCTCCTTAATATTCGGAGTAGTAACTACAAATCCATTTTCGAGTTTCATCTTACCCCTGTTAAATTAAACCGTATGTTCCCGTATTCTTCACCAAATTGCCCAAAATGTAGGACCGAGAAAGGAACTTTTTTTCACCAATTCTGGCATTGCAATAGGCTAATAGATTTCTGGTGCTCTATTCATACAGCCACTTGGACTTTTGTTTTTATAGAATTGGTACAATCCCCAAGCCGTTACCTCAAACACATGCTGAATATTATGCTTGACTCAGACAAGACAAGCTTACTGATAATTATTTCATACTTTGCAAAGAATTGTATTCTCGTGTGTTGGAAAAATGAAAACCCACCCACTTTTCAATTGTGGTTAAAACAAGTTGTAGACTTTTAGCCATTAGAAAAATGTATAATGGACTTACTGAATTGCAGACCCACATTCCTGAAATTGAGGAATCCCTTACTGTCCTTTATTGAAAAAAGCTCTTAAAGTGTTCGGGCATCCTGAGACGCAGCGAGTACCCTTATTTCATATTTAATGTACATTCTTTGGTACTAGTTGATTCGGAAAGCTCTGAAAAATGTATCTGTATGTAATAAATAGCATTAGATGTAATTTCATAAGTTATAATGCTACCTGCACTTTAAAATTGTATCTGCTGTTATTAGATTTTATTTTGTAATGTATTTTATGTATATGACGTTCTATTTTTTTTTCTTTTTTGTTATAAAAAAAATAACTAAATTAAATAAATGTTAGGTTGCAGTCGTATCATCAACTTAGTTACATCTATAAACAGAACCTGAAGGAGGCAAGATGGGTAAGATCATTTTGATGTCATTTTAAAGTTTATCAATGTAGGTACTGTATGAATATTTCAAGCCATGTTTGTTACAATTCTAGGAAAACATTTACTATGGGATGAGGGGAATAGGTCCTCACCTCAAGCCAAGCACACAACCCTCTACATCTGTCTGCATCTCCTGTAGGGTCATTAAAACGATGATGTACTGTAGCATGACCTAAATTACATTGGCCTAGTTCAGAGTCTGTCCACAGAAACCTTCAAATGCAACCAAAGTTGCCATGCATCTCTGCATTAGTAAAGACATACTGTATATGTGTCATCAGCCAGCCTGTCTCCCAGAATCTGAGCATTGACCAAGAGCAGCAACCTATCATCCTTATTTACACAAAACATGTTTATACAACCTAATCATGTTTATACAACCTAATAATCACCATCAGAATACCCTCAGAAAGATACTTTCACTTTCATTTGAGAATCTACAATAGAAATTGGCCCACCCTAGTCTTCATTGCATGTGACATTGCACAGCAGTAAGCTGGTTTATTTTAATTTTATTTATCTTTTTGATTTCAATATGGAAGGGAAACCAGGTACTGGTGTTTGTATGTACAGTTCCTTTGTAAAAGGCTAATTTATTAACTACATTTGAAATGTTTTGTTATTCTTATACCATATTTTTGTGTAACAATAGTAGCAGTTTGTTCATTTGGGGAAGATGAGGGGCATGAGGGGGGACACAGGATATTCCCCCATGATGAAAGGGGGCTATGACTGAAAGTTTTGGAAGCATAAATGAGCCTAACAACATATTGCTCCATATTATCAGGCTGCTGTGCTATTTCGCAATACGCATTATCACTTGTAGCCCAACTGACTCAGCATAATGGATATAAATAAATAGGCTGAAGCAAGGGGTGGTTGCCCATCTGTGATGGGTCTCTGACATGTAGGTACGGCAGAGTCAGGAGCAGGACAACAATTGAGTAATCAAACAACTTTACTAAAAAATAACGGTATCGAAATACAATACACTTCATGATATAAATTACCACAATACACGCACCACAAGACAACGAACAATCAATCACAAAGACATGGGGGGAACAGAGGTTTAAATAAGGAACATGTAATTAAGTTATTGGAAACCAGGTGTGTGTGTAATGAAGACAAAACTAACGGAAAAATGAAATGTGGATCGGCGGTGGCTAGAAGACCGGTGACGTCGACCGCCGAACGCCGCCCGAACAAGGAGAGGGACCAACTTCGGCGGAAGCCGTGACACCATCTGTATTTGTGCTAATCATTAGCTAGATCAGTGCAGGGGGAAATGATATTTTAGATGGTGACAGGATCATTTTATTTTCATTCATTTTGGAGTAGAAAGGTCACCAGAACTGACTTTCTCATGGTCATTCTACAAAAAAATTAAATACATGGCATGCATGGTGAAGAGTAAAAAAAATATGAATGGGTTATGACATTTCAAATGTAGCGAAAGCAGGGGTTTGGTGGTGACTTTATGTACCAGTTGTGGTTGAGATACAGTGGGATCCAAAAAGACTATGAAATAAATAATACAAATACTGAGCTATATTGTATGATAAACTGGAAAATATATATTATTTTATACTAATACAATTGCTCAGAGATTTTGTTTAACAAAAAAAAAAGTGTGCTTGAGATAGTTGTCTTGTAGCAAAGTTTCAGCTTCCTGGCAGAGGCAACCAGGTTTTTGGCAAAAAGTTCCAGGTACTAAGTTTATGATGCCGTTGACCTTAACAAGGGCCCCACGACCAGTAGAAGTAAAATAGATCAAAGATCTACCACCATACAGTGTCATCGGAAAGTATTCAGACCCCTTGACCTTTTCCACATTTTGTTACGTTACAGCCTTATTCTAAAATGGATTAAATAAATAAAAATCCTCAGCAATCTACACACAATACCTCATAATGACAAAGCAAAAACTAGTTTTTAGAATTTTGCTAATTTATAAAAAAAACCTACCTTAAGTATTCAGACCAATGCCCATGAGACTCAAAATTGAGCTCTAGTGCATTCTGTGTCCATTGATCATCCTTGAGATGTTTCTAGAACTTGATTGGCGTCCACCTGTGGTAAAGTCAATTGATTGGACATGATTTGGAAAGGCACACACCTATCTATATAAGGTCCCACTGTTGACAGTGCATGTCAGAGCAAAAACCAAGCCATGAGGTCGAAGGAATTGTCCGTAGAGCTCCGAGACAGGATTGTGTCGAGGCACAGATCTGGGGAAGGATACCAAAAAATGTCTGCAGCATTGAAGGTCCCCAAGAACACAATGCCCTCTATCATTCTTGAATGGAAGAAGTTTGGCACCACCAAGACTCTTCCTAGAGTTGGCCGCACGGCCAAACTGAGCAATCGGGGGAGAAGGGCTTTGGTCAGGGAGGAGACCAAGAACCCAATGGTCACTCTGACAGAGCTCCAGAGTTCCTCTGTGGAGATGGGAGAACTTTCCATCTCTGCAGCACTCCACCAATCAGGCTTTTATGGTACGGTGGCCAGACTGAAGCCACTCCTCAGTAAAAGGCACATGACAGCCCGCTTGGAGTTTGCCAAAAGGCACCTAAAGACTCTCAGACCATGAGAAAGAAGATTCTCTGGTGTGATGAAACCAAGATTGAACTCTTAGGCCTGAATGCCAAGCGTCACGTCTGGAGGAAACCTGTACCATCGCTACTGTGAAGCATGGTGCTGGCAGATGTGAGAGTCCGTGTACAGGTATCTTACTATTCAGTGTTCTTCTCTCCACGTGTCTCTTTGTCTACATTAGCTTTGAACCTTTCATGTTGTTAGGGTGAGACCCGTAGTACTAACTAAATGTTACCCTGGAATTTATTTCTTTAAAGTTTAAGTCTGAATTCTGAGTTCAGCGCTGCGCCATTTCAATGGCATATTTGCCTAGTCTTAAAAAACTAATTGCATATCATATCAATGAAAAACATCCTCCCTCACAATCCCACACACACACTCAAACCTATAAGATTGGCAGCCATCTTCCTGCTACTGGTTTCCACCTAATGCTCCACTCATAGAAAGCTCCATAGAGAGTTGACCTAAAAAAAGAACACACAATTGACTTATTTGTCTGCAAACTGTGTCATAACAGTACAGTATATACATGGGTGGCATTTACAGTATGTTATATGGTTTAGCAGGAGTCTGACTGTGCTGATTCGACAAAGGACATAAGATGTGACTAGCCCTCTGGTGGCGTCATCAAGTATTGCGCCCAGGCCACTTCTGCACCAGAAAATGAACTTAGACCATGAGCCAGTGTAACAGATGGGGCCAGAGTAGACTTGTCTAGTTGTATGTGTCTGACACGGTAGATAGACTAAAAGCCGATGTTGACTCACAGGAGGTTGGTGGCACCTTAATTGGGGAGAATGGGCTCGTGGTAATGACTGGAGCGGAATAGGTGGGATGGTATCAAATAAGTCAAACACATGGATTCCAGGTGTTTGATGCCATTCCATTGGCTCCGTTCGGGCCATTATTATGAGCTGGCCTCCCCTCAGCAGCCTCCTGTGGTTGACCAGTACCTGTCTTGTGTGTGCTGAAGCAGTAGGATCTTCAGGTTAGAGGGCAGCTCTACCAGGAGACTCAGGTGGTTGGGGTTAATGGTCAGGTGGCTGTAGGCCTGGGCACAACTGTTATACATGTTGATACATTATTTATGATGATACACAATTCAAATGGTAACTGCAAATAAATACAAAGCTTGGTTTGTCAAATAATGAACACACAATTTAAAGGGCAATTAGCCAGCTAAGAAAGATGGAGGATACATCGCAGTGAGACCACATGGCATTCAGTGTGTGAAACGAAACATGTATTGAATTAATGTATTGAATTACATTTATGGGGAACCAGTAATGAGTGCTCAAGTGAATGTCTATATGGTGCTTAGAACACATCGGTTGAATTGAATTGTTTTGTGGGACGGTACCTTGGAGAGGCCATTGAGTGAGCCCTCCACTCCCTTCAGTAGGCTAGTGGACTCCTGTGAGAGGAGCAGGTTCCTGTGTAGGTTGAGTAGTGCAGAGCGCTGGCACACACGTGTAACTGCAATCAGATCTTAGAATGTCAGCCATCATAGCAAGAGCACACAATGTTGAGCTCTCTGATTTAACTTCTTTGGGAGCAGCGCACGAGGTGACGGTTTTGGAGAGCCTGGCGTGCCCAAAGTAAAATGCCTCCCATTCAGGCCCAGAAAATAGGATATGCACATATGTAGTACCATTGGATAGGAAACACTCTGAAGTTTCTAAAAGTGTTAACATTTTGTCTGTGAGTATAACAGAACGGATATGGCAGGCAAAAATCCGAGGAATTTCTGTCCTGAAAAAAGTGATTTTGACACATACGGAGTAAACCTTGGGGAGGGAATACTTTTACGGGATATAAGGGCATATGAATGCAGTACCTATTGCTTCCTCTGGATGTCAACAGTCTCGAGAAAGTGTTTTGATTCTGTTTAGATGCTTTATATGGCAGAAGAAGAAGAATTAGGAAGTGGTCACACAGAATGTCAATAGAGGAAAAGGCGCGTTCCCGGCTGGCGCGCTCTGTTTTTTCCTTTCTTATCGGCCAGTTTATATTCCGGTTGAAATATTATACTATTTATACATAAAAGTGTTCCTAAGGATACATTATCAATTATGTTTGATTGTTCTTGGACAAGTTTATAGGTATAAGTTGAACGAGTTCTCTTCACGTTTCAATGGACGAGTCGACGCTGTATTTTCTCATTATAACGCGCAGGGGTCAAACTGGACGTGACACTCCAGCATATTGAGACAGGCTTCTGAAAGGTTGGAGCTGGGGGGTTTGTGTTGCAGAGAGAGGCTGATGGCCTGCGCTAAAGTCTCACTGACCTGAGCCTGCAGCTACTAGGCAGAACCATCCTCCTGTAGAATACACACACACAGTCTTGTACAACTAACCTTGTGGGGACACACAATTCACTCCCATTCAAAATCCTATTTGCCCTAAAACTAACCCTAGCTCCTAACCCTAAACCTAATTCTAACCTTGACCGTAAACTCAAATTCAGAGTTACACCTCTGGATGGACTTGACATTGTTAGGTTACTTTTAGTATAAAGACTGTCTTTGATATTAAGACTAGCCAAGATAGACTAGGTTTTGTCTAAGGACACCAGATTAACTACTTAGGGAGCACTACCCGGTGAAATGTAAGGCGCCAAATTCAAAATCCAAAAGTTGAATAATTAAACATTCATCAATATACAAGTGTTGCATAGTCATCAAAAACTCTGATTCTTGGCAATATCACAGCATTGTCAGATTTCAAAAAGGATTTACGGCGAAAGCACAACATTTGATTGTTTGAGGATAGCACCTACAATATTTAACCATTAGCATAAATTCATAAACCAGCCCGGTTCACACAAAACCCATTTCACAGCGAAAACAAATCCCTTACCTTTTGAAGAACTTCTGCTGAGGGCTTCCCAAGTCTCCAACGAAGACATCCAATGGTTCTTTTGTTAGAAAAATAAAAATTTATTTAGAAATGTAAATTTAGAAAAATGTATTATATCCATAAATCTCCGTTTGGTTGGCGCGTTATGTTCAGAAAATCCAACGTCGAATCGCCCATTGAAACGTGAAGAGAACGCGTTCAAATATACGTATAAACTTTTCCTAAACAAATCAAATACCAGTTATAATGCATCCTTAGCTATCCTTTTATGAATATTAGCGATAATATTTCACTCGGATGGTCACCTAAACGTTATATAAGTAAGGGAAGGAGATGGAGGGGTAGAGGGTAAGGGGGAAGTCTAAAAAAGGTAAGGGTAAAAATTATTGACACCCTTAAAGATTCTTATAAATAAAGTATTCAAAAGTTTAGTATTCGGTCCCATATTCCTAGCATGCAATGACTATTTCAAGCTTGTGATTCTATAAACTTGTTGGATGCATTTGCAGTTTTGGTTGCGTTTCAGATTGAATGAATAGTAAATAATGTATTGTGTCATTTTGGAATTACTTTTACTATAAATAAGAACAAAATATGTTTCTAAACATTTCTACATTGATGTGGATGCCACCATGATTATGAATAATCCTGAATGAATAGTGAATAATGATGAGTGAGAAAGTTACAGAGGGTCAAAGATCATACCCCCAAAACATGCTAACCTCTCACCATTACCAATAACAGGGAATGTTAGCATGTCTTGGGGATATTTGTCCACAAACTTGATATTGAATTGTGTTTGGTTGCCAATGCAACCAAACATCAACATTTGAAGGGGATGTATCTTCTGCTTGGATAGTTCCATCTGTGCCATTGACTTAGTCTGGGTTTAATTCCAGTTTGTCTACAAATTAATAATTTATATGTTGGATTCACGTCTCTATCTCATCCAAAAATCTAAGTTAAAGAATAGGACTAAATTAAATCAAACTTAAAATGCACTTTAAATAAAGTTTGATTTGATTTAAATATTGATATTTGGTTGCATTGGCAACCAAACACAATTCATTGCTTTTGTAACACAGTAATTCGCCTAAAGTTATCTTACAAACTAATGTAGCAGTATTTATTCAACCTTAAAATGAGTAACACATCCATGGGCACATTTTGAGGTTACTGTAACTACAAATGTCTTCTATAATTATAGAAAGTGTGCATGTTCAAGATAGCTGTCATGTGGTGGGTGTAGCTGGTGTAAGTAAGTCAGGCGCAGGAGAGCAGAGATGAGTGGACTAAGCACTTTACTCAGGCAAAGTCAAAATACAGAACGCAACCTAAACAAATGCCCAAAAACAAGTAAGGCAGCACAAAGTACAAATAAACCGCAAAATTCCGGCTGACACAAAGCACGCGTGAAAACCAACAACCCGGCGTAAACCGGCATTCCAACAAACAATTCCCCACACAGACATGGGGGAAACAGTGGGTTAAATACAAGACAGTAATGAGGGAAATGTAATTCAGGTGTGTGGAAAACCAAGACAAAACAAATGGAAAAATGAAAGGTGGATCGGTGATGGCTAGAAGACCGGTGACGTCGACCGCCGTCCGAACAAGGAGAGGAACCGACTTCGGCGGAAGTCGTGACAATAGCATGCATAAGTCACAGATCTGTGAAGATCTTAACAATTGCTGTAATAATAATATATGCGCAGAATCTCAAACAGCATTGATCATTTGCATAATGTGCTTTAAATGTAATCTCAACTGCAATCCAGGCCATTTTGGTTGTGCTATTATGTTAAGTACAGTGACAACGCATTAAATTGTTGTATAAATACAAAATATCTGACATTATTCCCATTTGAAACTTGGGCAAGATTCTATCACATCCGCGCTAGCCGGCGGTCTGAGGTGAACTGCGTTAGAGCTGTCAAATTCACAAGCGGCTCACCGCATTATGCTTATAGCAGACATTGCCATTGACTGCACGCAGTCGCATTAAGAGAAATCCCATGCAGCCTTGTTTAAGTTTGAACTGGAATGTGAGATGTAATCTACACCTCCATTAGGCAGATATAAATCCTCATTATTTAGTTTAATGATTATCAATTTGAGTGTTGTTATTTCTATACAGCCTACACTGGATTCTGCCATATTTCAGCAGGTGGTTTAATAATGAAGCAGGTCACTATTTCAATGTCTTTTCATTATTAGATCAAGTTGGCACTGGTGCAAGTCATGTCTGCTCCATTTTTTACATTGGCTTTTGGAATCCTTGTTCTTCATATGGCAAGTCGTCTCCCATCAGATGTTGCTGACAAACCACCAAACAGTGTGTGTGTGTGTGGTCTGTCTGTCTGTCTGTCTGTCTGAACGAACTGAGCTCTGGAGCAAAAAGGTGGAACCCCCAGAGTCCACACACATTCAACAATAATTTGGCTGATATACCATGTGCAGTAAGAAAGGCCAGATTATGGATTTTTTGTTGTTGTGAAGAAGGCATGAACAGGCTTAACTTCTGTAATGGGAATTTTTATGTTTGTGCTTTTCTTATAACTCATTTCTGTGTTCTATTCATGTGTTCTAATAACCAATTTTTGTGTTCTTGCAAGTGACGGATTTAAAGAATCCTCACTTATCAGTATCTGTATAATTTGGCAGTATGCCCAGACCTTGTTTTGAGAACGAACAAAATATCTCAGTTTCAAGGTCTCAGCTTAGAGAGAAGAAGCCTTGTGAGGTATTGGTCGGTCACATGAATGAAACAAAACGGTAATGATTAATTAAGTATGCTAAATCATGCAATTATAACTTGTCTGTGTATAGCCGTATATAAGACAACTGCTGGGACTGCCCAGGGAGAGCTCCTGATTGACATGTGTACTATGGTACATTGAGTTGTTTGGAATCTCTCCAGCGCGCTGACAAATACACAATGATTCATTTAAGATTGACCTCAAGTGTCCCTGTGTAAGAATTTCCACAACACTTCTTTATAGGTATATTTATCATCTTTATAATGAATGATTCTCTCCTTTTTAAGAATTCCTTGTTCTATAATCAAATAAAATCTGTAGTAAAACATAAGGAAAATTCAAGTCAATAAATGATTTAGCAGCACTGGTTTGGCCTTGGCAGCCCTGGCTTGACAGGAGTCCAAGAAGCGATCAGGCTTTCTGACAACAAGCCAAATATATGGACTTTTCACAACAAAATCTAATTCCCCAACCCTATCTACATGTTCAGTTACTCTCTAAATAGAGTGTAATTTGTTTGCCATCTGCAAATGCTTTAAGTTCCAGAACAGATAGCCAAACCTCTGTTTTGAGAAACTCTAACAGCCAAGCAAAATGGGATTTGCACACTTATTTAGACAAACTTTCTATTACAGTGAAGAACACTGCTGAGATATTGTTCCAATAAACGTGTTCTGTTTTCTGTTTCATGCACACGCCATCCTTAGATCAGAATCTGACAGAATAACTTGAAACCACCAACTGGTGGTGATGTTTAGTAAAATTACAACAGTCCAACAGTCCAAAGTATTACCTAAGAGTTTAACTGTATGGTACTGTATGTTATGTTTGTAACGTTGTCACTTGAAGGCTGATGTTGGGAAGATATACAGTATTAGCTTAACCTCTTGTGAAGGGAACAGGCTTTGGGCGTTCAGCACCACATGTTCCTGTGCTGAGCCGGCTTACTGCATGAAGAAGTAGCCATCCATCACGTGGGGCCGTTTCCTCTCCTTATTGTCAAAATGTTTAGTCAGTATCTTACAAAGTAGAACACATGCTGTGAATGATTTGAAGCAGACCAACAGAGGAACTGCAGATAGGATTAATTAATACATGAACGTTTTTAATCCCAAATTGGGTCAGATCATGCTATGATGTTGTGTTGATGTCTGACCTCAGCAGCCTGCTCTGTGGCCCAGCCAGAGGAACTCACTGGTGGTCTCTCAGTCAGCTTCTGCACTGACTGGTTGGACAGAGCCTCATGGGTCTCGACAGGGCTGGCTGCAAGCACATGCTCCACCACCCCTCTGAAAGACAGACAGCACATTGAGTCAGTGACATCTAGAAGTTTGCTTTGGTCATAGCAGAGGGTAGAACACTGTACACCATGGTTCTTAAATGCCTGAGTGTGCAGGCTTTTGACCATGCCCTGCAGTACCACACCTGATTTCAAATATCAAACTAATCAAGCTGGTATGTCGGTCTCTGGACCTTAAGGAGTTTAATCAGGTGATTTACTGTAGGGCTGGATTGACAGCCTGCACAACCCAGAAGCTCTCCAGGACCGAAATCAGGAGCTTTACCTGTTCTCCAGAGAACCTGAGATTAGGATCTTGGTTCAGCCTCTTTTCCAGCATCAATTTCAGTCACATACGGAGGCATATCTCAGCCTTATCAAGTCAGATATCCTGACTACCCAGATCACCACACTCCTTCCCAGACAGACGGATGTGGTCGACCTCAGACTTCTGTAAACAGAGTTAGTTAGATGAAAGCAGCATTGTCACAATTCGGATCCCTCAATTCTATTCAATACTGCACTTGCATATCATGGAAAATATTATGGAATTGGGTAATGAACTCAATAAGTTAGGTCTGAACATCAATCTAAAGGGATGTTCATGGGCTACAGATCTCTGGGTAAGGTAACAAAAAATTACAACCATTAATAATGTTCGTAAAAAAAGTATGATCATCGTCATGCAAGATTGACATATTAAATGATGACAACCATTTGAAATTTAACGACACAACTAATTAAACTCTCATGAACCTGTGATAATGATGTGATATGGGTGTCACATTATGAAAGTGCAGTTAGGACATAAATCCCTGTCTGCGTTTTACTGTAATCCACCTGTGCAGCTTGCCAAGTAAAGGTATTAATTTCAAGCATCACTTATCTTTCTCTCTAAATTCTAGGTCTATAAACCCTTACAGTGATAATACATTTGGTATTGTACAGGTCATGGTCATTTCAGATATGGAACATTTCAGATATGGAGATTTGAAACTCACCTCATTGTCCGTTTTGCCATTAATCCATATACAGGATTTTTCTCTCTGTGTAAAGTTGAAATGTCCCATGAAATGAAATCATGAATGTACAGGAGATCTAAACAGGGCAAAACACACGTAACAGAGTAAAAGTAAACACTACAGATTCAATACAAATCAGTATTTACAGGAGCTGATGAGAATGATTGGAGCAAACATATTCCAAATGGGACAACTATAGTATTAGATATTATAAACTTGATGGTTCGAGCACCGAATGCTGCTTGGCTAGCGTGTTTTGTCAACATTTGGAACGTTTCCAGAACAATTTCCATCAAGCCTGTCATTACATTCTTTTTTATCAGACATGTACTTACTTGCATAAAAAGGTTAGATGGAAACCTGGTTAGTGTTGCAAGTTATTTCAGTAGCTGAGTTGTTTTATTAGAAAACAGCTGAAATACAGGGACTCAAATATCCTCCACAGGCACCGGGGCAGTATTCGCAAGTTTGGAGAGTCTGGCGTGCCCAAAGTAAAATGCCTGCCACTCAGGCCCAGAAACTAGGATATGCACATAATTCGTACTATTGGATAGGAAACACTGAAGTTTCTAAAACTGTTAAAATAAAGTCTGTGTATAACAGAACTGATATGGCAGGCGAAAACCTGAGGAATTTCATTTTTTTTTTTGTGTGACATGCCCTGAATTTCAACGTCTGCCTATGGGATTCTCTGTAAAATAGGACCCAGGTTGCAGTACCTATGGCTTCCACTAGATGTCAACAGTCTTTAGACAAGGTTTCATGCGTTTATCATGGAATATCACAGAATATAAGAAGAATATGTAAGAGGAGTGAGGAAGCCACTTGAGTTTTTTGTGCGCGAGACCGTGTGTGCGTTCCTCTGTATTTTCCTTTTCTATTGTTTAGGATACTATCTGTGTGAAATATAATCGTTAATATACATAAAAGTATACCTAAGGATACATTATAAATGATGTTTGATTTGTTTGGGCAAAGTTGATAGGTATAATTTGAACGCTTTCTCTTCACTGTACAATGGGCGAGTAGACTGTGGATTTTCTGAACATAACGCGCAAACCAAACGGAGATTTATGGATATGAACAATTACTTTTTCTAACAAAAGGAACATGGATTGACTTGCTTGGACACTTCGGATTGCCCTCAGCAGAAGACCATCAAAGGTAAGTGATTTATTTTAGCTCTTATATGTGTTTTGTGAGACCCGCGCTGGTTATGGATTTATGCTAATGCATAAAATATGTGAGGTGCTATCCTCAAACAATCAAATGTTGAGCTTTCGCCATTAACCCTTTTAGAAATCTGACAACGCTGTGATATTGCCAAGACTCTAAGCTTTGATGACTATGCAACACTTGTATATTGATGAATGTTTTATAATTCAAATTTTGGATTTTGAATTTGGTGCCTTACATTTCTCCGGGTAGTGTCGGGAATGGGGCGCTAGCGCCCCAATGATCCTTAAGAGGATATTGTAGCTGGCTAGCAAGCCCACCTCGGTGACAATGTTATTGGGGTGTGGGAATGTTAGATTAGTCCAGCGCCTCTTCAACCTCAGGAGGCTGAAGAAATTCAGCTTGTCACCAAAAACACTCACAAACTTTTACAGATGCACAATCGAGAGCATCCTGTCGGGCTGCATCACCGCCTGGTACGGCAACTGCTCCGCCCACAACCGTAAGGCTCTCCAGAGGGTAGTGAGGTCCGCACAACACATCACCGGGGGTCAACTACCTGCCCTCCAGGACACCTACACCACCCGATGTCACAGGAAGGCCAAAAAGATCATCAAGGACAACAACCAACTGAGCCACTGCCTGTTCACCCTGCTATCATCCAGAAGGCAAGGTCAGTACAGGTGCATCGAAGCTGGGACCGAGAGACTAAAAAACAGCTTCTATCTCAAGGCCATCAGACTGTTAAACAGCCATCACTAACATTGAGTGGCTGCTGCCAACATACTGACTCAAATCTCTAGCCACTTTAATAATAAAAAATTGGATGTAATAAATGTATCACTAGTCACTTTAAACAATGCCACTTTATATCATGTTTACATATCCTACATTACTCCTCTAATATGTATATACTGTACTCTATACCATCTTCTGCATCTTGCCTATGCCGTTCGGCCATTGCTCATCCATATATTTATATGTACAGTGGGGCAAAAAAGTATTTAGTCAGCCACCAATTGTGCAAGTTCTCCAACTTAAAAAGATGAGAGAGGCCTGTAATTTTCATCATAGCTACACTTCAACTATGACAGACGAAATGAGAAAAAGAAATCCAGAAAATCACATTGTAGGATTTTTAATTTATTTATTTGCAAATTATGGTGGAAAATAAGTATTTGGTCAATAACAAAAGTTTATCTCAATACTTTGTTATATACCCTTTGTTGGCAATGACAGAGGTCAAACGTTTTCTGTAAGTCTTCACAAGGTTTTCACACACTGTTGCTGGTATTTTGGCCCATTCCTCCATGCAGATCTCCTCTAGAGCAGTGATGTTTTGGGGCTGTCGCTGGGCAACACGGACTTTCAACTCCCTCCAAAGATTTTCTATGGNTATTTTGGTTTCATCTGACCATATGACATTCTCCCAATCCTCATCTGGATCATCCAAATGCTCTCTAGCAAACTTCAGACGGGCCTGAACATGTACTGGCTTAAGCAGGGGGACACGTCTGGCACTGCAGGATTTGAGTCCCTGGCGGCGTAGTGTGTTACTGATGGTAGGCTTTGTTACTTTGGTCCCAGCTCTCTGCAGGTCATTCACTAGGTCCCCCCGTGTGGTTCTGGGATTTTTGCTCACCGTTCTTGTGATCATTTTGACCCCACGGGGTGAGATCTTGCGTGGAGCCCCAGATCGAGGAAGATTATCAGTGGTCTTGTATGTCTTCCATTTCCTAATAATTGCTCCCACAGTTGATTTCTTCAAACCAAGCTGCTTACCTATTGCAGATTCAGTCTTCCCAACCTGGTGCAGGTCTACAATTTTGTTTCTGGTGTCCTTTGACAGCTCTTTGGTCTTGGCCATAGTGGAGTTTGGAGTGTGACTGTTTGAGGTTGTGGACAGGTGTCTTTTATACTGATAAGTTCAAACAGGTGCCATTAATACAGGTAACGAGTGGAGGACAGAGGAGCCTCTTAAAGAACAAGTTACAGGTCTGTGAGAGCCAGAAATCTTGCTTGTTTGTATGTGACCAAATACTTATTTTCCACCATAATTTGCAAATAAATTCATTAAAAATCCTACAATATGATTTTATGGATTTTTTTTCCTCATTTTGTCTGTCATAGTTGAAGTGTACCTATGATGAAAATTACAGGCCTCTCTCATCTTTTTAAGTGAGAGAACTTGCACAATTGGTGGCTGACTAAATACTTTTTTGCCCCACTGTACATACTCTTATTCATTCCTTTACACTTGTGTGTATAAGGTCGTTGTTGTGAAATTGTTAGATTACTTGTTAGATACTACTGCATGGTCAGAACTAGAAGCACAAGCATTTCGCTACACTCGCATTAACATCTGCTAACCATGTGTATGTGACAAATAAAATGTTATTTGATTTAGTTTTTTACTTTTAAAATAACCTTCATTGAAGTTTGTGGTTACTACTGGTTACGGTTCTGCGGCGAGAGATTGCCATGTTTTTTGTTTTGGTCAAATCTTGGAGTTGGTGTGTTGATACTTTGACATCACATACTACTTCAGTGAGTGATTAGGCTACTTCAGACAGTGCAGATAACAGGGAATTGTCGAAGGCTTGGGGCCCAAATTAAGCCAATCAGATTGCATATTTTGCCGAACCAGTTTTATAATGTACGACAATCTATGAAGTTCATTCTTACATATTCTATGTTTGAGCTGCTTTCGGAAGCAAATGTCGAATTGAAAACATTATTAGCATTGTTGAATTTGATTTTCATACCAGCAAGCTACTGTAGGAGTACTGATGGTTTGGTTAGAAAAGCTAACAAGTCTGTTTGTTTGGTTTCCAAGGCAAATACTGTAGCTATCGAGCTAGTAAACGTGCTAGCTACTTCAGTGAATGTTGAACACATTTCTACAATCAGGTCATTTCTACCTTGCAGTGACTTTTGGACCTCAAAAGCTCCCTAGCAATTCACGGAGGTAGATTGGCCATCTGGCAATTCTGGCAAATGACAGATTGGCTGGACAATTTTTTTGTTGGTGGGTTTGGTCGAAATTGACACACACACACAAATAATATTTTTATATAACAATAAAACAATTAAATAGGTGCCATTGACATGGACCTGATACGATAAAAAAAATTGCACAATTTCTGTTATACTAATCCATAATGAGCCTTTGGCTGATCAGTGGAAAACAGCTGGTCCCCTTACCAATATGGACCAGCCCGGTTTTATTATAGGCTGAACTGAGGTCACGCAAACTCACATTCAAACTCAAATGCGGCCTCAGCAAAGAGACCTGCTCCGACTCTGTCATCAGTTTGACAGACAAGATCATAGATCGTAAAAAACTGAAAGGCTGACTATAAACTTAGAAAGGGCACATTCAACATTGCCAACTCACTTAAAACGTCCTATTCTTTGGGTGGCTAAAACCATTATTTGGTTAAACAGTAATGTGCATTATCCTCATGATTCCTGTAATGGACGTGTCTGCCCTGCCTCTGTGACCTCCCTGGGGCCTGCTGCTGTGATGAGCGAGCCACTCTCCTCTCCCCCCACGTGCTTGAGAGAAATGCGTTCTGACCGTATAACATTTTAAAATGCAATTGTGGGAAAAACACAGCTTTGGAAGCTTCGTCCAAAGGGTCTCAGCTTTCTGTATGTATAGTTTTTATTTCTATCAATATCCAGCTAAACAGCAACTATTTTACATCCAAGGTATTTGATATGGAGTGTTGAGTGCGCAAAATGTGCACCGGCAATTGCGAGGGCATAGGACATTAAATTTACTGTTGGATGTTCACCTGGCTGCTAGCAGTAGGTATTATATTTAGAGTTAGCGATCTAGTTAATGTGTTTTGAGGTGTTGCACTCCAAATTAATTAGCCTATGATATTAGTTAGTGTGCATACATTTGTGTGTGATTCATCTCTATTGAAAAAAAAATTATTTCTGGAAATTCTGGAGTCCTGTTTTGACAGACCATGGTTGCTATATTTTACTAATTGTCAACACAAAATTCATGACAATCACAGGATTAGGTTACACATCAAAATACAGTGCCTTGCAAAAGTATTCATCCCCCTTGGCGTTTTTCTGATTTTGTTGCATTACAACCTGTAATTTAAATAGATTTTTATTTGGATTTCATGTAATGAACATAGACAAAATAGTCCAAATTGGTGAAGTGAAATTAAAAAAAATAACTTGTTTAAAAAACTTCAAAAAAATTGAAAAGTGGTGAGTGCATATGTATTCACCCCCTTTGCTATGAAGCCCCTAAATAAGATCTGGTGCAACCAATTACCTTCAGAAGTCACATAATTAGTTAGACTGCACACAAGTGGACTCTATTTAAGTGTCACATGATCTCAGTATTTATAAACCTGTTCTGAAAGGCCCCAGAGTCTGCAACACCACTAAGCAAGGGGCACCACCAAGCAAGCGGCACCATGAAGACCAAGGAGCTCTCCAAACAGGTCAGGGACAAAGTTGTAGAGAAGTACAGAGTTGGGTTGGGTTATAAAAAAATATCAAACTTTGAACATCCATGGAGCACCATTAAATCCATTAAAAAAATTGAAAGAATATGGCACCACAACAAACCTGCCAAGAGAGGGCCACCCACCAAAACTCACGGACCAGGCAAGAAGGGCACTAATCAGAGAGGCAACAAAGAGACCAAAGATAACCCTGAATCTCCACAGCGGAGATTGGCATATCTGTCCATAGGACCACTTTAAGCTGTACACTCCACAAAGCTGGGCTTTACTGAAGTGTGGCCAGAAAAAACCCATTGCTCAATGAAAAAAATAGGTATGTGGGAGACTCCCCAAACATATGGAAGAAGGTACTCTGGTCAGATGAGACAAAACTGGTCAGAATTGAAGGAATGATGGATGGCACTAAAAACAGGGAAATTCTTGAGGAAACCTATTTCAGTCTTCCAGAGATTTGAGACTGGGACAGAGACATACCTTCCAGCAGGGCAATAACCCTAAGCTTACTGCTAAAGCAACACTCAAGTGGTTTAAGGGGAAACATTTAAATGTCTTGGAATGGCCTAGTCAAAGCCCAGACCTCAATCAAATTGAGAATCTGTGGTATGACTTAAAGATTGCTGTACACCAGCGGAACCCATCCAACTTGAAGGAGCTGGAGCAGTTTTGCCTTGAAGAATGGGCAGTAATCCCAGTGGCTAGATGTGCCAAGCTTATAGAAACATACCCCAAGAGACTTGCAGCTGTAATTGCTGTAAAAGGTGTCTCTACAAAGTATTGACTTTGGGGGGGTGAATAGTTATGCATGCTCAAGTTCTGTTTTTTGGGTTATTTCTTGTTTGTTTCACAATAAAATATTTTGCATTTTCTAAGTGGTAGGCATGTTGTGTAAATCAAATGATACAACCCCCCTCAAAATATATATTAATTCCAGGCTATAGGAAAATGCCAAGGGGGGGTGAATACTTTCGCAAGCCACTGTATCTTGAATCATGCATTTCTGCTTGGACGTGTTAGATGTGACAATTTATTTCTTGAATACCTCAGTAGTCTATTATACTTCTTCATAAAGCACTATGAATGACTTAAGATTACTCATGATTTGGTTCTGACCAAATCATGGGCTGGTGCCCCTAACTGTAAAAGTTAGTGACACCATGGGAAAATGTTCGTCTGGAGACCTGTAATAGTAATTAACACTATTATTATAGGGTAGGTGTCAGGTGTGCAACTTTCACCGGGAGAAATGTCCCCCCACATTCTGAAATTGCATTTTTGTCCCCCCCAGTTTTATAATTGGAATGTGATACAACAACCATGCGGTCGGTTGTATAGGCTGTTTTGGAGTGGTCATCCGACTGGATTTAGGACCATGCCGTGCGGACACCACAGAGCGGGCTGACAGGCTATGTGAAGGAATAGGAAATCAGATTTTGCTGAAGCTGCAAAAGTTCCAGGCGAACAGATCAACCCTGGATGAGGTTCCAGATTTGACAGACCTTCGACTTCCAATGTCCTCGCTGGAAGACTTGAGGAAAGTTGCGGGCCAACTTTCAGATCAAGACTTACAAAATAACCTGGTATGACAAGATATCATTACATGTACTGCTGAAAAGTAATCAACCAAGCCACAATCTGACCCAGAGTACCATTCCAGCTTTCTTCAAATTAGTATTATATTCATCATATATGCGTTTTTGTTTTTCAGACCATATATTTGGGACTATCTGGAGGGATGACCACTAAGGAGAATGTGTGGAGAATCCTCTCAAAACTCCTTACAAATGGCCTGGCCATGAAAATGAATTGGAGAGGGGCCAATGGGAAACAGGCTTTTGAACCTCAAGTGTGGTTATCGGTAAGTTTGCTTTCAAGGCCACTGCATGGGGCAGAGAGGCATAAAGTGATTAATTAAATAAAACAGGCCAGCATGTCAATTTGATTGTCAGCTGGGAAGTTCATTATTACAACACAGTTTAAGGCAGGAAGAATATAATGAACTGGAAATATTTTACAAAAGCCATTGATAAAACAATTTTGTAGGGATAGGGGAGTTGCATAAACCATGAGTCATTTCTGGAAGTATTTCAATAAGTGTTGTATTTTCTCTCTTTCTGATATTTACAAAGGTACTGTATCTTCCTGATGTGGAGATACAGTAAATACATAAACAATGTTTTTGAAAAATACATAAAACGATGGATGCAGCTAGCCCCTGACAGAGATGGAGGGAGAAAAAGGAGAGAGCGAGTGAGAAGTGACCAGACCTTGGAGAAAACTGAATGCCTATCAGAGATTAAATAGTAAAATCAAACTACTTCTCATTGTTTCTGTGATAAATTTTTTTTATTAACATTGAAATGAAATTCTTTAAGAGTCTTTCCTGTTTAAGTATTATTTTGATACTTTGTTGAAGGCAATTGATCAGCATTAAACTTTGGATGGGTATGATTTGTATGTATAATAGTCACATTTAAAATTACTAAATCTGGTAATTTTGTATACATTTATTTAAAATTTGCATCAGGCCACTTCTGGGGGGATTCTGGTAAAATGCCGGCAAAGTCGGCTGAATTCCGGTAGACGGAAATGGCCCGACGTACTCGGTCGATTCTGGGCAGTCATTCATTTTGATTCCGGGCCGATTCCGGCACCCGATTCCGGGCCGATTCAATCAGTTCCGGCCCCCCGAGGGCCGCTTCTGGGCCGATTCCTCATTGCTAGCTGGGTATTGATCTGTCAGTTTCCAAAGCTAATTCCCTACTTTTCACATTGACACAGTCAGTAATAAACAGCTCTAACGTTACAGGTTTCACTGTCATGGTGCACAGTAGAGGTCTTCGCGGGATCGATTTCTTCATCCCGCCCACCCCCTCTGGCTTTATGTCCGACTAACACCCAAACTCACCCGCAGTCCAGCAATGTTATTTTTGCCAGCCATGGTCCTAGCAATTTTAAATAACTTAAGAAATAGGTTAAATTACCAGACATTCTCACATGGCCCTAACATTGTATTACTGGGCTATATCAGCCAAAATGTTAGATGTAGTTTGAAGAGAGCAGAGTTGGAGATACTTGCACTTTCTCTTGAGCTATTTTTATAGCCTACCTTTTAGTAGGTTTTCATACAGGGAAAAATGGGAAATCAAAATGTAGGCCTATTTCTAGGCAATGTAGCAAACTATAGCCTAATCATAGGCCTATTTAGGAAGTACATTTTCTTGGAAAGATAACTGCCCCGTGCTTGTCCGCCCATGTATACATAGGCCATAGGCCACACGCGCCACTGATGTCGTAGGTATGGCTACTGAACTGGAAGCAGCAAGAATGATGACAGCGACACTTGCTACATTTTGCATAGTCCTATAGATTATAGCCTACCTTTTAGGAGGACGATTTCAGGCAGAGACAAATAAATGGGTACTCCATACTTATTGAAAATTATGATTACAGTTTTTGATTGAACTTTCACGCCCAACTACTACTACTTCTTCTGAGGTTTAACGGCGGTTAGCATCCAATTTGTTGCATTACCGCCACCTACTAGACTGGAGTACAACTCCCTTATACTTTGCTTCAAAAATAAACATTTACTAAATGAATACCCTACCATCTAACACTACACTCACTAATTTCAAAATTATATAAAATAAAATTAACATCACCCTACTCCACTAATTACATACACTTATTCCTACCTCATGCCATCATCCTGAAAGGATGGGACATCACCACTTAACACACCCTGTAACTCTGATGTCAAGTCTCGCACACCCAAATACCTCTCTGCAGCTGCCACCACAACCTCAATGTTCTGTGACTTCCATTCCACCCCTGCAGTACAGTTGATTACCATTGCTATAAATGCAAAAAACAAATTTTTGTGAAACTTACAATTTTTTGGCCTGTCCCTCTGTACTGGTATATCTCTACTACTCTCACCACTCCTCCCCCTTAAAAACGTCTTAGGGATAGGCGTCCCGTTAACGGGAGAGTTGTAAATCATGCAGCGCCGTGTGTCATGATCACAGATTTTAAAGAAACAACAAATGTCGGTACATAGAAGTGTCTTATACTGCCTGAAAGCTTACATTCTTGTTAATATAACTGCACTGTCCAATTTACAGTGGCTATTACTGCGAAGAAATGCCATGCTATTGTTTGAGGAAAGCTCCTAACAACAAAACAGTTTTTTCACCGCGATAGGTTTGATAAATTCACCTCTGAAGGTGAAATGTGCACTTACATTCTGTAATCTTGCTCTGATTTATCATCCAAAGGGTCCCAGAGATAACATGAAGTGGCGTTTTGTTAGATAAAATCCTTTTTCATATCCTACAAAGGTCCATATAGCATGCATGATCGATATTGTATTTCCACTCGTTCAATTTGCAAAGAAAGGAATCTGTGAAGATCTAACCCTAAACGTTGTTTAAACCAGTCAAATCACGTTCGTATTTATTCCTTAGAGATCCTAGAACTCAACCAGACTTCACTATATCATTAGGAGTGTAGTATATCCTATAGGACACCAATTTGGTCAGAGAGCGACGCCTTCATGGCACACCGATGACGCGGGCATTCTTCACTTAATTGACTAACTTTGTCAAATAAGCACCAATCGGGGTCAAAGCTAGCTAGATAGCCAATGATCTGGGCTTTACGGGAGTATGAATGTTGCTGCTAACCTTGTGCGACAGCAAGCCTTTTCCTTTTGGACAAAAATTATAAGAATATGGAGAGTTATGAAGTTATGAAAACTTCTCCTTCATGATTTGCCCAAATGTACCTGGGTGACTTCACACTAAATGTCATGTAGTTTGCTCATACTTCAAGTTATCTGTCTGAAACTTTGCACATACACTGATGCCATCTTGTGGACACCATCGGAATTACAACCAGAGTGATGGCTAGATTTGGGACCTTTCTGTTTCATTTGAAAGATGGTGGTAGGAAAAAAAAAGACATCTTCTGCACTACTCTAACCCTAGAAACCTCAACCTGCCTCTCTTGCACGGGACATTTCTGATTCCCAGCTCCTTGGGCACCCTTACAATTAACACATTCCACTCTTTCCCCAATACTACACATTCCTTTGTCTCATGCCCTTCTGCACATTTCTCAATCCTTGGACCCTCCCTCATACACAGTGCTGCAACATGCCCATGAGCTTGACACCTGTAACATCGTAATGTTTTCGGCACATACGCTCGTACAGGATAACTTATATATCCTATCTTCATTTTGTCGGGCAGAGACTCAAAAGAACAGACAATGACTCTTCTGTTTCCCAACTCTCGACACCCTGTCTGCGTTGCATCAAATGACGAGCATCACATACACAGGGAATCTTTCCCCTCAGCTGGTCAACTTGTATATTTACTGCTACCCCAGTTATCACACCTTTCATTGGTGCCCTTTTCTTGAGAGGGAAACAATTCACTTTTCTTGCTTCCATTTGTTTTACTCTGAGCGTATCCTTCTTCTGACTAACAAACACACACAATTATCACTAGACCATTTCTGGTTACCCTCACTGATTCCACATTAACCAACTCTTTTTTTTCACCCACAGTGAAACCATAAATGGATCAGCCAAATGGCAAGAGTCCACTTTTTCCGTAAACTTCACTCCTACTGTCAGACTCATCTTTTTCTTTGTGAGATGCAGAGTAGGTGAACAGATGATCTCGGCATATGTGGTTCTAACCGTGAAGCATGGAGGAGGTGGTGTGATGGTGCTTTGCTGGTGACACTGTATGCGATTTATTTAGAATTCAAGGCACACTTAACCAGCATGGCTACCACAACATTCTGTAGTGATACGCAATCCCATCTGGTTTGCGCTTAGTGGGACTAGCATTTGTTTTTCAACAGGACAATGACCCAACACACCTCCAGGCTGTGTAAGGACTATTTGACCAAGGAGTAGAGTGATGTGCTGCAACCCAATTGAGATGGTTTGGGACGAGTTAGACCGCAGAGTGAAGGAAAGCAGCCAACAAGTGCTCTGGAGAATGCCATTAATGTGCAAAGCTGTCACCAAGGCAAAGTGTGGCTAATTTGAAGAATCTAAAATATATTTTTATTTGTTTAACAGTTTTTTGGTTACTACATGACTTCAAATGTGTTACAGTGAGGGAATAAAGTATTTGATCCCCTGCTGATTTTGTACGTTTGCCCACTGACAAAGAAATGATCAGTCTATAATTTTAATGGTAGGTTTATTTGAACAGTGAGAGACAGAATAACAACAACAAAAATACAGAAAAACGCATGTGAAAGATGTTATAAATGGAATTGCATTTTAATGAGGGAAATAAGTATGTTTTGCAGAGGGGTCGAATGACTTAGTACTTGGTGGCAAAACCCTTGTTGGCAATCACAGAGGTCAGACGTTTCTTGTAGTTGGCCACCAGGTTAGCACACATCTCAGGAGGGATTTTGTCCCACTCCTCTTTGCAGATCTTCTCCAAGTCATTAATGTTTCGAGGCTGACGTTTGGCAACTCGAACCTTCAGCTCCCTCCACAGATGTTCTATGGGATTAAGGTCTGGAGACTGGCTAGGCCACTCCAGGACCTTAATGTGCTTCTTCTTGAGCCACTCCTTTGTTGCCTTGACCGTGTGGTTTGGGTCATTGTCATGCTGGAATACCCATCCACGACCCATTTTCAATGCCCTGGCTGAGGGAAGGAGGTTCTCACCCAAGTTTTGACGGTACATGGCCCCGTCCATCGTCCCTTTGATGCGGTGAAGTTGTCCTGTCCCCTTAGCAGAAAAACACCCCCAAAGCATAATGTTTCCACCTCCATGTTTGACGGTGGGGATGGTTTCCTAGGGGTCATAGACAGCATTCCTCCTCCTCCAAACACGGCGAGTTGAGTTGATGCCAAAAAGCTAAATTTTGGTCTCATCTGACCACAACACTTTCACCCAGATGTCCATCATTCAGATGTTCATTGGCAAACTTCAGACGGGCATGTATATGTGCTTTCTTGAGCAGGGGGACCTTGCGGGCGCTGCAGGATTTCAGTCCTTCATGGCGTAGTGTGTTACCAATTGTTTTCTTGGTGACTATGGTCCCAGCTGCCTTGAGATCATTGACAAGATCCTCCCGTGTAGTTCTGGGCTGATTGCAACTCCACGAGGTGAGATCTTGCATGGAGCCCCAGGCCGAGGGAGATTGACAGTTCTTTTGTGTTTCTTCCATTTGCGAATAAATGCACCAACTGTTGTCACCTTCTCACCAAGCTGCTTGGCGATGGTCTTGTAGCCCATTCCAGCCTTGTGTAGGTCTAAAAATCTTGTCCCTGACATCCTTGGAGAGCTCTTTGGTCTTGGCCATGGTGGAGAGTTTGGAATCTGATTGATTGATTGCTTCTGTGGACAGATGTCTTTTATACAGGTAACAAGCTGAGATTAGAAGCACTCCCTTTAAGAGTGTGCTCCTAATCTCAGCTCGTTGCCTGTATAAAAGACACCTGGGAGCCAGAAATCTTTCTGATTGAGAGGGGCTCAAATACTTATTTCCCTCATTAAAATGCAATTCCATTTATAACATTTTTCACATGCGTTTTTCTGGATTTTTTTGTTGTTATTCTGTCTCTCACTGTTCAAATAAACCTACCATTAAAATTATAGACTGATCATTTCTTTGTCAGTGGGCAAACGTACAAAATCAGCAGGGGATCAAATACTTTTTTCCCTCACTGTATTTCATTGTTTTGATATAGTAAAATATAGTAAAAATAAAGGGTAAAAATAAAGGGTAAAAATAAAGAAACCCTTGAATGAGTAAGTGTGTCCACACCTTTTGACTGGTACTGCATATGTTTTGACCATGACAGTTTACAATCTAAGGTAACACCAAGTAATTTAATCTCCTCAACTTGTTTAAGAGCCACAACATTCATTATCAGATTCAGCTGAGGTCTAGAACTTAGGTAATGATTTCTCCCAAACACAATGCTCTTAGTTTGAGAGTTGTTCAGGACCAGTTTATTTCTGGGAATCCATTTCAAAACAGACTGCAACTCTTTGTTAAGGGTTTCAGTGACTTCATTAGCTGCGGTTGCTGATGCGTATATGGTTGATTCATCAGCATACGTGGACTCACATGCTTTGTTTAATGCCAGTGGTAGGTCATTGGTAAAAATAGAAAGGAGTAGAGGCCCTAGAGATTTGCCCTGCGGTACACCACACTTTACATGTTTCACATTAGAAAAGCTTCCATTAAAGAAAACCCTCTGAGTTAAATTAGATAGATAGCTCATGAATCCACGATATGGCGAGATTGAAAAACCATAACACATTGTGAAGGAAAAATTATGTATTCACCTTATGTTAGATATGTAACAATTATTTACTTAACAAACAGTAAGATATTTCTGTCCTGCTAATGCTGTGTTTTATGGTCTCCACTCTAGCACCCTGCAGCTAGTCTGGGTGTTGTGGACATGGGTTTTGCTAGAGATAGCTGGAGCTGACAATTAATTGACCTGATGATAAAACCTACAGATGGCATTCCAGTGACATGATGTGGGGTGGTTGTAACTGGGATAGAGAGGAGTAGAACAATGCCTCATAGTTTCCCAGATACCCAGGAAGATGAGACAAAGTAAAACACCATCCTGTGTAGATAACCAAGGTGGCTTATGGGAAGGTTAGAAATGACTGACTAAGCAATCTTGGTATCAGCTATATAAAAACTGAGCATTTTCTGTAAAGTCTAGGCTCTCAGCCTAACAGTCAGAACAAGACTGATGGGCTGACGGTCTCATTATTGAAATAGTTAAATCAATATTAAATAAAGATTGTTTGAAGAAATGACCAAGTCTCTCTCAGTACTGAATTTCCACAACAACATATTTTCTCAATGGGTTATTGTCAGTAATATCAAAGGCTGCACTGAAATCTAAAAGTACAGCTCAATTTATTTCAACCAATCATCAGTCATTTGTGTCAGTGAAGTGTGCCCTTCTCTATAAGCATGCTGAAAGTCTGGTGTTAATTTGTTTACAGAGAAATAGCATTGTATTTGGTCAAACACCATTTTTTCAAACAGTTTGCTAAGAGCTGGCAGCAAGCTGATAGGTTTGCTGTTGGAACCAGTAAAGGCTGCTTTACCACTCTTGGGTAGCGGAATGACTTTGGCTTCCCTTCAGGCCTGAGGACAAATGCTTTCCTCTAGGCTCAGATTAAAGATATGACCGATAGGAGTGGCTATAGAGTCAACTACCATCCTCAGCGACTTTCCATCGAAGTTGTCAATGTCAGGAGGTTTGTCATTATTAATCTCTAACAATATTTTTTCCACCTTTCCCACACTAAATTCTAACTCACAATGCTTTTCTATCATTATTAGTTTTTTTATGCATGAGTACTGTCATGACTGTCCTGTGAGGTTCAGAATGGGCAGATCAGACTGATGGGGGGGGGGGGGGACAGTAACCAGGCCTCTCTCACAGAGAGCGGTAGCTGCTGGATGATGACCTTCACACCATGTCGTAAATCAAGCAGGAGAGAATTATCTCTAGCTCTCTAGTATTGGGATCGGAATATCTTTGTCTAGAGATAGACTTTTGTCAGCCAAAAACTCTAACGTCATAAAAGTGAACTTTGGAACAAATATTTCTAACATCCAAATGTGAGAAATGGTCAGAGATGGTCTATGGAACATGAATGTCTATTTTGTGATGTCATAAAAAATGATGTAAAATGGTATAATGAAAATACTGTAACTTGGAAAGTGTACACACTGTTTATGTCAAGTTTCCATCCAATATGTGGTGTAGACCAGTGGTTCCCATACTTTTTATAGTCCAGTACCCCTTCAAACATTCAACCTCCAGCTGCGTACTCCCTCTAGCACTAGGGTCAGCGTACTCATGTTTTTTGCCATCATTGTAAGCCTGCCACACACACACTGTACGATACATTCATTAAACATAAGAATGAGTGTGAGTTTTTGTCACAACCCGGCTTGTGGGAAGTGACAAAGAGCTCTTATAGGACCCGGGCCTAGTGGGGCAGGTAGCCTAGTGATTAGAGCGTTGGGCCAGTGACCGAAAGGTTGCTAGATCAAATCCCAGAGCTGACAAGGTAAATACCTGTTGTTCTGCCCCTGAACAAGGCAGTTAACCCACTGTTCCAAAGCCATCATTGTAAATAAGAAATTGTTTTTAACTGACTTGCCTGGTTAAATAAAGGTACAATAAAACATGTGGTCAACAAAAATTGTGAATACCTCATCAGGTTAATGAGAAGGGTGTGCTTGAAAAGATGCACATAACTCTGCAATGTTGTATTGGAGAGAGTCTCAGTCTTAAATCCTTTTCCACACAGTCAGTACCTGTATTTAATTTTCATGCTAGTGAGGGCAGAGAATCCACTCTCACATAGGTACGTGGTTGCAAAGGGCACCAGTGTCTTAACAGCACGATTTGCCCAGTCAAAAAAGTCTGAGCGCAGCACTATCCAGAAATCTGTCAGTGGCTTCTGATTTAAATGACATTTTCACAGAACCGCTTGTTGCAATTTTGATGAGGCTCTCTTGTTCAGATATCGGTAAGTGGACTGGAAACCGGGCATGAAAGGGATAACGAATCCAGTTGTTTGTGTCATCCGTTTCGGGAAAGTACCTGTGTAATTGCGCACCCAGCTCACTCAGGTGCTTTGACATTGTCCGTAAGTTTGAGTTCATTTGCACACAAAAAAATCATTCAATGATGGAAAGACCTGTGTGTTGTCCTTGTTAATGCAGGCAGAAAAGAGCTCCAACTTCTTAATCATAGCCCCAATTTTGTCCCGCACATTGAATATAATTGCGGAGAGTCCCTGTAATCCTAGATTCAGATCATTCAGGTGAGAAAAAACATAACCCAGATAGGCCAGTCGTGTGAGAAACTTGTCATCGTGCAAGCGGTCAGACAAGTGAAATTTACGGTCTGTAAAGAGAACTTTAAGCTTGTCTCTCAATTAAAAAAAACATGTCAATACTTTGCCCCTTGATAACCAGCGCACTTCAGTATGTTGTAAAAGCACATGGTCACTGCCCATATCATTGCACAATGCAGAAAATACACAAGAGTTCAGGGGCCTTGCTTTAACAAAGTGAACAATTTTCACTGTAGTGTCCAAAACGTATTTCAAGCTGTCAGGCATTCCCTTGGCAGCAAGAGCCTCTCAGTGGATGCTGCTGTGTACCCAAGTGGCATCTGGAGCAAATGCTTGCACGCGTGTTACCACTCCATTATGTCTCCCTGTCATGGCTTTTGCGCCATCAGTACAGATACCAACACATATTGATCATCAAAGTCCATTTGAAGTCACAAAGCTGTCCAGTACTATAAAAATATCCTCTCATGTTGTCCTGGTTTCCAGTGGTTTGCAGAATAGGATGTCTTCTTTAACTGACCCCTCATAAACATAACGGACATATACCAGGAGCTGTGCCAGGCCCTCCATGCCTGACTCATCCAGCTGTAACGCAGGAAACGCCCGTGCTCAGGTCTGTTCAACGCTGGTCCGACCAATCTGATTCCACGCTTGAAGATTGCTTTGATCACGTGGACTGGTATATGTTCCGGATAGCATCGGACAACAACATTGATGTATACGCTGATTTGGGTAGCAAGTTTATTAGCAAGTGCATCGGTGATATTGTACCCACGGTGACTATTAAAACCTTCCCCAACAAGAAACCGTGGATTGATGGCAGCATTTGCGCAAAACTGAAAGCGCGAACCACTGCTTTAAATCATGGCAAGGCGACCGGAAACATGACCGATGACAAACAATGTAGCTATTCCCTCCGCAAGGCAATCAAACAAGCTAAGCGTCAGCATAGAGACAAAGTAGAGTCGCAATTCAACGGCTCAGACACGAGACGTATGTGGCAGGGTCTACAGACAATCACGGATTACAAAAAGAAAACCAGCTCGGTCGCGCACACCGACGTCTTGCTCCCAGACAAACTAAACAACTTCTTTCCTTGCTTTGAGGACAATACAGTGCCACTGACATGGCCCGCAACCAAAACCTGCAAACTCTCCTTAAACGTGTTAACGCTCGCAAGGCTGCCGGCCTAGACGGCATCCCTAGCCGCATCCTCAGAGCATGCGCAGACCAGCTGGCTGGTGTGTTTACGGACAAATTCAATCAATCCCTATCCAAGTCTTCTGTTCCCACATGCTTCAAGAGGGCCACCATTGTTCCTGTTCCCAAGAAAGCCAAGGTAACTGAGCTAAACGACTATCGCCCCGTTGCACTCACTTCCGTCATCATGAAGTGCTTTGAGAGACTAGTCAAGGGTCATATCACCTCCACACTACCTGACACCCTAGACCCGCTCCAATTTGCTTACCGCCCCAATAGGTCCACAGACGACGCAATTGCAATCACACTGCACACTGCCCTAACCCATCTGGACAAGAGGAAAACCTATGTAAGAATGCTGTTCATCGATTACAGCAATTAACATCATAGTACCCTGGGTCTCGACCCCAGCCCTGTGCAACTGGGTCCTGGACTTTCTGAAGGGCCGCCCCCAGGTGCTGAGGGTTGGAAACAACATCTCCAACCCGCTTATCTTCAACACTGGGGCCCCATAAGGGTGCGTTCTCAGCCCTCTCCTGTACTCCCTGTTCACCCATGACTGTGTGGCCATGCACGCCTCCAACTCAATCATCAAGTTTGCAGACGACACTACAGTGGTAGGCTTGATTACCAACAACAACGAGATGGCCTACAGGGAGGAGGTGAGGGCCCTCGGAGTGTGGTGTCAGGAAAATATCCTCACACTCAATGTCAACAAAACAAAGGAGATGATCGTGGACTTCAGGAAACAGCAAAGGGAGCACCCCCTTATCCACATCGAAGGCACAGTAGTGGAGAGGGTGGAAATGTAGGTCCCTCGGCGTACACATCACGGACAAACTGAAATGGTCCACCCACACAGGCAGCGTGGTGAGGAAGGCGCAGCAGCGCCTCTTCAACCTCAGGAGGCTGAAGAAATGTGGCTTGTCACCAAACACACTCACAAACTTTTACAGATGCACAATCGAGAGCATCCTGTCGGGCTGTTTCACCGCCTGGTACGGCAACTGCTCCGCCCACAACCATAAGGCTTTCCAAAGGGTAGTGAGGTCTGCACAACGCATCACCAGGGGGCAAACTACCTGCCCTCCAGGACACCTACAGCACCCAATGTCACAGGAAGGCCAAAAAGATCATCAAGGACAACAACCACCCGAGCCACTGTCTGTTCCCCCCGCTATCATCCAAAAGGCGAGGTCAGTACAGGTGCATCAAAGCTGGGGCCGAGAGACTGAAAAACAGCTTCTAGGCCATCAGACTGTTAAATAACCATCACTAACATTGAGTGGCTGCTGCCAACATACTGACTCAAATCTCTAGAAACTTTAGTGATTAAAAATTGGATGTAATAAATGTATCACTAGTCACTTTAAACAATGCCACTTTATATAATGTTTACATACCCTATATTACTCATCTCATATGTATATACTGTACTCTATACCATTTACTGCATCTTGCCTATGCCGTTCGGCCATCGCTCATACATATATTTATATGTACATATTCTTATTCATTCCTTTACACTTGTGTGTATAACGTAGTTGTTGTGAAATTGTTAGATTACTTGTTAGATATTACTGCATGGTCAGAACTAGAAGCACAAGCATTTCGCTACACTCACATTAACATCTGCTAACCATGTGACCAATAACATTTGATTTGATATAATTCACTGGCTTGTATGTGAGGCAGTGGGCCTCCCGAGTGGTGCAGTGGTCTAAGTCACTGCATCGCAGTGCTAGCTGTGCCACTAGAGATACTGGGTTTGAGTCCAGGCTCTGTTGCAGCTGGCTGCGACCGGGAGACCATGAAGTGGCACACAATTGGCCCAGTGTCGTCCAGGTTAGAGTTGGGTTTGGCCGGCAGGGATGTCCTTATCCCATCGCATTCTAGCAACTCCTGTGGCAGGCCGGGCATTGTGCACGCTGACACGGTCGCCAGGTGAATGGTGTTTCCTCTGACCTATTGGTGCGGCTGGCTTCCGGGTTAAGTGGGCATTGTGTCAAGAAGCAGTGCAGTTGGGTTGTGTTTTGGAGGACGCACCGGTCTTGACCTTTGCCTCTCTTGAGTCCGTACAGGAGTTGCAGCGATGAGACAAGACTAACTACCAATTGGATAACATGAAATTGGGGAGAAAACAGGGATTTTTTTCCTGTTGAAAAGAAGAGTAAAAAATATAAAATTGTATGCAAAGCAGCAATTGTTTCAGAACATCTGCCATGTCACTGATGCATCGTGAAACAGTGTTGTTTGATGAAGGCATCGTTTGGATAGTTTTTTGGGCCTTTTCCCCCAGCATTGTCCCAGCAGCAGGAAGAATTAAGTCCTCCACAATAGTATGGGGCTTGCCTGTCCTAGCCACTCGGTAGCTCACCATATAAGACACTTCTAGCCCCTTCTTGTTAAAGGTATCTGTTGCTTTCATACATGTCTTACTACTCGAAAGTCGTCTTTATTCTCACTCAAAAAACTGTGAATTATTTTTCTAATTGCCATGTTTCATTTCTAAATATCTGCGCAAGAGTGAAGGTTTCCCACGAGAGAGTAACTGTTAATGTGATTGGATGTTCATTATTTCGCTGGATGGATGTTCATTATTTCATTATTTTGTGTTGTTATTTCGCTGAACACTAGATGGTTTAATTTTTTTATTTTTGGCAGTGAAACAAGGCTACTCAGAGGAAGAAAAAAAAACTCATATCAAATGTGTAGCCCCTTTGGAAAATATAAATGTACTGTTTGAAAATGTGAAGAAATGTATTTATTTTTTAAAACTTGAATCGCATTTTTATTTGGTGTAACCCCGACGGCATTGCCAGGAATACCTGGTGTAGACAATATGAAAAAAGGATGAAACTGTTTTTAAGATAGAAATGTGATTTTAGTTTTCTAACGAGATCATAGTTTTTGATTATACGTTGCACAGTAACTAGCCACGCCCCGAATGAGGTCAGAGAGCTTGTTAGAATGATGGAACCCCAATTTTCGACCAGAGTGCTTAAAAGGACTGGGTAAGAATTAACATATCATACCAGAAGACGTGAGACCGTGGTCCACACTTTGAACTGGTTGGAAACTCTGAAACTCTCAACACTAGATGAGAAGATAACCTCACCTACCAGACCAGAAAACGTGGAGCGTTTTTCCCACTACATGTGGGAAATGGTTGAAAAAACACGAGGTGAAGAAGAGAAACTCACCAGACTATACCCGGACATGAACAGGCTACAGCTGTCCGTGTAAAAGGGGTTAAAACTCTGACTATCCACACGAGCTAAGAACAAGTTCTGAACAAAGCTCATTGGAGACCGGACAACTAAGAAGAAGGACATTGTGACCTCTGGTGGACAATCAGAGCATGTACAAGTGGGCCGTGGAAAGGCCAACAAAACCCCCGTTCAAGAAGGTTTGGTTTCAACAGAGATAGATGATGAATGACGGCATTCAAGCTCGTAAATATATTCATTGCTTCTTATTCCAAAGCGTGCGGTGGTTTGTGTGCAAGGTATGTGATTAATGTGACGACAGTCCTAGAATGTATCCATGACAAATGTCCCTTTTTCTCATGTAAGTGTGTATGTGTATTGTGTTATTATGTAGTTAGTAAAGAAATTATTAAACCAATTTGTGAAGTACTGAATAATCAGCAAAGCTGGGGTTCTTGCTGGATCCAAGAGGGTCACTACTGTTCAGAATGAGACTGATATGAGGTAATGATTAATAAGTGACAGTTATCGATATATCTTATCTTCTAGAGTTTAATTTGGGAGATGGTAACTCGCTAAACAACTTCTTCCGTGGTGCCCCAAATTCCTAATGAGTTAATTGTTACATGGTTAATTTAATCAGGTAATAGTTAAACATAGTTAGCGGATTAAAAAAAGAAGTCATCAGATTAATGAAAGTCAAGTCATGACAGTACGATGGCTCACTAGGGTTAAATGCGGAAGACACATTTCAGTTGAATACATTCAGTTGGATAACTAGGTATCCTCCTTTCCCATTCCTATTCGTTGTTGGCATTTCTTGCCTAAGTTTGCCCACTTTGCCAATTTAAGTAATCATTAAAATAATCAATAATCAACTAATTCAAATGTTTTGTGATGAATAAGCCATCTGATTTGATAAAAGGAGTTGAAGTCTTTCTGCCCACAATTTCATTTAAAGTACTCCAAAGTTTTTTAAACATTATTCTTAATATCATTGATCTTGGCTCATAATACAGTTTCTTCTTATTTTTGTTGAGTTTAGTCATCATTTCTCAATTTGCAGTAAGTCAGCCAGGAAGATGTGCAGCCAGACTTATTAGCCACCAATTTTGCCCCATCTCTTTCAACCATACAGTTTTTCAATTCCTCTTCAACCCATGGAGCCTTAACAGTTCTAACAGTCAATTCATCAAGTGCAGCGTCTAGATGCTCCTTATTAATCACATCAGACCAACAAATATTTGAGTCACAGCAAAATATTTTGTATGATCTCTTTATTTATTTTTGTACTTTTACATTTTACGATATCCAATTACAGTCTTGTCCCATCGCTGCAACTCCCCTACAGACTCGGGAGAGACGAAGGTCGAGAGCCATGCGTCCTCCAAAACATGACCCTGCCAAGCCACACTGCTCACTTAACCCGGAAGCCAGCCACACCAATGTGTCGGAGAAAACACTGTCCAACTGGCGACCGAAGTCAGCTTGCAGGCGCCCGGCCCGCCACGAGTTGCTAGAGCGAGATGGGACAAGGAAATAACCTGAACCAGATTAAAGGCACCGGTTATAGTGAGAAGCTTCATCTTGAGCGGACAGCTTGATGAAAACCAGTCAATATTCAGGACCCCAAGAAGGTATACCCCTCTGTTGACATCACATACACTATAAAGTATTTCACACATATTGTTTAGATTCTGACTGTTAGCACTTGGTGGCCTATAGCAACACCCCAAAAGAAAAGGCTTTAGATGTGCCAGGTGAACCTGCAACCAAAACACTTCAAAACACTTGACATAAGATCTTCTCTAAGCATTACAGGGATATGGCTCTCAATATATTCAGCAACACCTCCCCCATAAGCATTCCTGTCTCTTCTATAGATGTTATATCCTTGTATTGCTACCACTGTATCATCAAATGAGCCTCAGAAATAGCTAATATATTCATATTTTAAATCTGACGTTAGCAAGGTAGTGATTACATTAACCTTATTTCTTAGGCTATGTGTATTAATATGGGCTATTTTCAGCCCTTTCCTGGGTAGCTTATCAGAGATAGACATAATATGGAAAAGAGCAAAACAATGCAAGATCAAAAAAATACATTACCGTTTGGGGTAACTTAGAAATGTCCTTGTTATTGAAAGAAAAATAACATACAATTAAAATAGCATACAATTGCTCAGAAATACAGTGTGGACATTGTTAATGTTGTAAATGACTATTGTAGCTGGAAACGGCAAATTTCTTATGGAATATCTACATAGGCGTACAGAGGCCCATTATCAGCAACCATCACTCCTGTGTTCCAATGGCACGTTGTGTTAGCTAATCCAAGTTTATCATTTTAAAAAGGCTAAGTGACCATTAGAAAATCCTTTTGCAATTATGTTAGCACAGCTTAAAACTGTTGTTCTGATTGAAGAAGCAATAAAACTGGCCTTCTTCAGACTAGTTGAGTATCTGGAGCATCAGCATTTGTGGGTTCGATTACAGGCTCAAAATGGCCAGAAACGAATAACTTTCTTCTGAAACTCATCAGTCTATTCTTCTTCTGAGAAATTAGGGCTATTCCATGCTAGAAATTGCCAAGAAACTGAAGATCTTGTACAACGCTGTGTACTACTCCCTTCACAGAACAGTGCAAACTGTCTCTAACCAGAATAGAAAGAGGAGTGGGCGGCCCCGGTGCACAACTGAGCAAGAGGACAAGTACATTAGTGTCTACTTTGAGAAACAGACACCTCACAAGTCCTCAACTGGCAGCTTCGTTAAATAGTCCCACAAAAACACCAGTCTCAACATCAACAGTGAAGAGGCGACTCCGGATGCTGGCCTTCTAGGCAAAGTTGCAAAGAAAAAGCCATATCTCAGACTAGCCAATAAAAAGAAAAGATTAAGATGGGCAAAAGGACAGACACTGGACAGAGGAAGCTTGGCTTCCTTTGGCATCCATGAATACATGTCACTGTGTGGGGGGGTACAGAGATGAGGTAGTCATAAAAAAACTATGTTAAACTGTTACTGACTCAAGACATTTCAGCTTTTCATTTTTTATTAATTTGTAAAAATGTAAAAAAGATGTAATCCTTTGACATTATAGGGTATTGTGTGTAGGCCAGGGACCAAAAATCTCAATTTAATCAAATTTAAATTTCAGGCTGTAACAACAAAATGTGGAAAAAGTTGTTACATAAGAACTGGGTTCAACACTATTTGAACTCTTTCTAATACTTTGCCATCTGCTCTGGCCTATCTGGAGTGCCAAAGTGGCAGGATTGCAGCTTTGAGAATATTCTATTGGATCCAGGCAAGCATAATCAAGCCCTGCTGAAGTATTTGAAGATATTTTAAATAGTATTTGATCCCAGGTCTGCAACACACACACACACACACATCATTCAACATACTCATCCCAAGAGAAATTAGTACCTCCTTGGGAATTCTCTCTCCTCTACGGTTCTTTCAGTTTGCATCCCTTGCCTATTAATAGAGAAAAAAGGAAATTGTTTACTCTTCTTGAGCAGCTAAACATACTTTTACATAGCAATGATACAAAATGCATAGCAATGACGAGAAACATTCTGTCGCTCTCTTTATGGTCAGTGTTCATGTGCAGGAGGATGTCGATAGCCCATTGTATCTGGTGCTGGGGGAAAGTTCTGACAGTATAGCCACTCCCCAAACTACAACAGGTAATCCACCTTCTGCCAGTGACTCTTCACACTCTACACACAAACACAATAAACCCATAAGGTTCACGAATACAAAGCTACAGCTTAAGCGCATTACAAAGAGCACAGCTGCAATAGCACTAAGTTTCCACTAGATATTGCTAGAGTCCTTCAACACCCTAAGTGCAATAGCTCCACTTGGGATTCAGACCTAGCAAGGAACTGCTGCAATCTTTCACACTTCGTGGAGCGCACTGAAGTTATGTGTATATCTCTAAAGTAGTCTAGTGCAAGAGTGAATGTGGAAAGTGTTTGTGGTGTGTGTGCATTTGCGTTTATGTGAGTGTGTGTCGTGTGTGTGTTTGTGTTACCACCTACCAGTAGGGAGGTTCTGGTAGCTGGCCAGCTGCTTTAGCATTTCCCCAGCACACAGTGCCACTCCATTGCTCCCACATGTGGCACTGAGTTCCCCTTCATCCCTGAACTTCGGCATGTCTAGCAGAACGCTCTACCCTAGCTGGGCCCTCACCAGCACCCGGTGCGTTAACAGTAGCCTAGGGCACAGTCAAGGAGAGAACACAGTTTCAGACTCATGGCCTTTTCACATCATCGTGTAGACCCAAATCACACTGTCCTTGTTCAGACATTTTGTTTTCACATTGTCATTTCCAGTAACTATGTGGATGTGCAACCAGGCCAGCACAGAACAGCATATCCTGACTCAGTAGTGTGTAAAGGGTATTAAAGTCTCACACATGGCTAACACCACAGAAATGTGATTGTGATCATGGCCATGAAAAAGTTAATGTTTCATATTTCATTTTCAAATGCTGAAAAACGTCCAGAACGGAGTGTGAGGCTTTAGTAAGGGCATCATCTCCTTCGGCTAAACTATCAACACCTAATGTTTTCATAAGGATTTGACGTTCTGAAATGCCCTCGCAAATTTGTTTTTATTAAGCAGTAGATTTTCAAATCATACATATTTAAAGTTATGCTCATTCACCCAATAAGGATGAGGCCTTTTTTTGCTGAGGCATCCATATTGATGGAATTTCCCTATCCAAAATAAGAAATTTCATAAAACATACATCTACGCACATATCATATCAAGGCATATTGACATGCACTCTTGCATGCGCATGCATACATGCATACAAATGAGCATACAGAAATGTGATGACGGCAGTAATAGGAGTGTTGTATAAATCCTCTTCCCTCTCTCTCCTCCTTTCCTTTCACTGTGTCTATCCCCTGTTCTCTTCCATCTATATTCTATCACATCACACTTACTCCTGCCCTTCTCACTTTCTCTCTCCCCTATTCCCCTTGCCATCTCTACCCAGTACTCACAGCCTGTGTCTGGTGCGGGGCAGGTCTTTGATAGCATGCTCCAGCAGATTCAGAGCTCCCTTGCTGTCTGCCTGGATGTGAAATAGCACAGCATACTTAGTTGCTCTCAGAGTCAGGTCATCCTCAGGGCTCCCCATGCCTACACACACACACAGAGACACGTAAACACACACACTGAACACAAAACATTTATTTTTATTTTTTTTATCTGGATTCCATAGCTTCAGGAAACAACACTACACTATATGGACTGCTTAGAATTAAATGCCACAAACCTAATAAGACAGCATAACTGGTGTTTGGGAATAGGATTTCCTCTACGTCTACTAGTGGGGTTTGAGAATGATAGGCCGTTATGGAATTAAAAGTGGTGTTTGAGAATGATAGAGCACGAGATATTCATTTTAATTCCATAACAGCCTAAGCAGGTTTATGGAATTCAAGTGATAAACAGGATTATATAATAAAAAAGTGGTAGTTTGTGCAGTATGAATGTTTGTAGTTTGTCTGGGGACTCACTTGAGGCTTCCAGCGGTAAGGGAAGGCCCTCCCTTCTCTTTCCCGTTTAATCCACCAGAAACAATGAATCACACGCATGAACATTTCAAAAGATGCATGGAATGGGTGTAATGTTACAGTGAGAGCACTGACAGCACCAATGATACAGGGTGCATTCTTAGAGCATGCGCAGAACAGCTGGCAGGCATATTCACTGTCATTTTCAACCTCTCCTTGTCCCAGTCTGTATTCCCCACGTTTTAAGATGACCACCATCATTCCTGTCCCTAAGAACTCTAAGGCTTCATGACACAATGACTACCGTCCTGTAGCGCTCACTTCTGTAATCACGAAGTGCTTTGAGAGGCTGGTTATGGCACACAATAACTCCACCATCCCAGACAACCTAGACCCACTCCAATTTGCAGACCGCCCCAACAGATCCATAGATGACGCAATCTCAATTGCTCTCCACACTGCTCTCACCCACCTAGATAAGAGGAATACATATGTGAGAATGCTGTTCATTGACTGCAGCTCAGCGTTAAACACCATTGTCCCGCCAAGCTCGTCACCAAGCTTAGGACTCTGGGTCTAAACACCTCCCTCTGCAACTGGATCCTGGACTTCCAGACGGGCCGACCCCAGGTGGTGAGGGTAGGTAACATCACCTCCATGACGCTGAACCTCAACACAGGGGCCCCACAGGGGTGTGTTCTTAGTTCCCAACTGCACTCCCTGTTCACCCACGACTGCATGGCCACGCACGAATCCAACACCATCATCAAGTTTTCTGACGACACGACGGTGGTAGGCCTGATCACCGGCGACGATGAGTCAGCCTACAGGGAGGAGGTCAGTGACCTGGCAGTGTGGTGCCAGAACAACAACCTCTCCCTCATCGTCAGAAAGACAAAGGAGCTGATCGTGGACTACAGGAAATGGACGGGGGGGGCATGCCCCATCCACATCGACTGGGCCACAATGGAGCAGGTCGAGAGCTTCAAGTACCTCTGTGTCCAAATCACTAAAGACTTAAAATGGTCCAAACACACGCACAGTCGTGAAAAAGGTGCGAAAGCATTAGGAACATGGAATTATACATTAGGAGTATTAGTTGTGAAGGCACACATGGAATTATACATACATACAGACAGAGATAGAGACACAGAGAGATTTCTCGGTAGCTGTGAGGATGTCCATCTGACTTGTGAACCATGCTCAATCCTCTTAAACATGCAGCATTGCTCAACATCTCCGACCGGGTTTGCCTTGAAAGGGTAAAATGTTATTTAATTTAATAAGTCTGCAAAAAATACCATTCAGAGAATTAGTCAGCCGGTCAGACATTTGTCAAATTGTTACTGCTACAGTAATATAGACACTGACAGTCACCATTTTGGAGAACCATACTAAGAGTGGGACCTTAAAGCCTCAAAGTCATTAAATGGTAGTACTGTATATTGCACATTGTTTCAACATATTTACTCTAACTACTACTGCATATGGCTCTGAGTATATTGTAATGTTCTATTGTGGATACTAGGTGCAGCTCATCTTTCTATGTGAACAAACACTTGAACCCATCCCATATTTTTAAGGCCCAGTGCAGTCCCAAAAAATTCTGTGTTTTATATTGTGTATATTTAAACACTGAGGTTGGAATAATACTGTTAAAATGATCACACCACCTGAAATTTCAGTCTGTTTTCGGGGATGGAGTTTTGGCCTTCCATGGTGACATCACCATGTGATCAATTTGTTAATAGACCAATAGGAAAGAGAGTTCAAATCTCTGCCAATAACAGTACATTTTCAGTTTTCCCCTCCCCACTCAGACCACTCCCAGACAGTCCTAGCAAAATTGTTGTTTGAGTAATTGCCCTTTGCTAAGAAGCAATTTTTGTTTATTTTTGACAATTTTAATTGAAAAAAAAATCACAGTTAGGTAGAGAGAATTGCCATTCGGCAATTCTGGCTAACCCCAGATGATCTGGACCATTTTATGTTGGTTTGCTGGTCGAAATTGACACACACACACACACACACACACACACATACACATACATACATATATAAATGTAACATTTAAAAAGGTGGTGTGGCCCATGGGCCTGTTAACTACTTAGGGAGTGGTGGGGCGCCAAATGCAAGGCGCCAAATTCTAAATCCAAAAGTTGAATTATTAAACATTCATCAATATACAAGTGTTGCATAGTCATCAAAAGCTCTGCTTCTTGGCAATATCACAGCGTTGTCAGATTTCAAAAATGCTTTACGGCGAAAGCACTACATTTGATTATTTGAGGGTAGCACCTCCAATATTCTTCATTAGCATAAATTCATAAACCATTGTGGTTCACACAAAACACATTTCACAGCGAAAACAAATCCCTTACCTTTTGAAGAACTTCTGCTGAGGGCTTCCCAAGTGTCCAACGAAGACAATCCATGGTTCTTTTGTTAGAAAAAGTAATTTATTATATCCATAAATCTCCGTTTGGTTGGTGCGTTATGATCAGAAAATACAGCGTCCACTCGCCCATTGAACCGTGAAGAGCTCGTTCAACCTATACCTATACACTTGTCCAAGAACAATCAAACATCATTGATAATGTATCCTTAGGAACACTTTTATGTATATTTAGTATAATATTTCAACCGGATTATAAACTGGGCGATAGGAAAGGAAAAAACCACAGCACGCGCAAGCCTGTGAACGCGCATCCTCTTCTGTTTACATCTGGTGACCACTTCCCAATTCTTCTTCTTTTACCATCCAGAGCAACTAAACATAATCAAAACACTGTCTAGAGACTGTTGACATCCAGTGGAAGCAATAGGTACTGAAATCTTACTCCCTTATATGGTCATTTTCAATAGGGAGGGGTTCAAAATGAGGCAATGTGTCAAATACACTTTTTCCAGGACAGAAATTCCTCGGGTTTTCGCCTGCTATATCCGTTCTGTTATACTCACAGACAATATTTTAACACTCNTTACCATCCAGAGCAACTAAACATAATCAAAACACTGTCTAGAGACTGTTGACATCCAGTGGAAGCAATAGGTACTGAAATCTTACTCCCTTATATGGTCATTTTCAATAGGGAGGGGTTCAAAATGAGGCAATGTGTCAAATACACTTTTTCCAGGACAGAAATTCCTCGGGTTTTCGCCTGCTATATCCGTTCTGTTATACTCACAGACAATATTTTAAAACACTCTTAGAAACTTCAGAGTATTTCCTATCCAATAGTACTAATTATGTGCATATCCTATTTTCTGGGCCTGAGTGGGAGGCATTTTACTTTGGGCACGCTAGACTCTCCAAAACCGTCACCTCGGGAGCTGCTCCCTAATAAGTTAAGATACTTTTTTGTGCAGTTTCTCTGTTATCCTCTACGGGCTAGGGGGCAGTGTTCTGAAGTGCCCAAAGTAAACTGCCGGTTACTCAGGCACAGAAGCTAGGATATGCATATAATTGAATAGAAAACACTCTGAAGTTTCTAAAACTGTTAAAATAATGTCTGTGAGTATAACAGAACTGATAAACCCAAGGAAAATCCATCCTGATTTTTTTTTGATGTCACAGTTTTTCCATTGACTTGCTATTGACTACAGAGGGAATTAGCTCCCAGATTTCAGTTCCTATGACTTCCACTAGTCAAGTCTTTAGACATGGTTTCAGGCTTGATCTTTGAAAAACAAACAAGAAATTGAAGTTCTTTCAAGTGGCTGATGAAACGGACACTAATGTTTTGCGCTTGTGAACGGGTGCGCGCTCCTCGTTATTTTTCTTTCCTATTGAACAGACTATTTTCCGTCTGAAATATTATCGTTTATTTAGATATTTGACAACCTGAGGATTAATTAGAAACATAATTTGACTTGTTTGGACGAACTTTACCGGGACTTTTGTGATTTCTTTGTCTGCATGTTGAACGACTGGATTACAGACTCCATGGCGCCAACTAAACTGACTTTCTGGGATATAAAGAAGGACTTTATCAAACAAAATGACCATTCTTTGTGTTCCTGGGACCCTTGGGATTGCAAACAGAGGAAGATCTTCAAAGGTAAGTGATGTATTTTATCGCTATATTTGATTTTGTAACGCCTGTGCTGGTTTGAATAATATGTTGTTGTGGGGCGCTGTCCTCAGATAATTGAATGTTCTGCTTCCTCCGTAAAGCCTTTTTGAAATCTGACAACGCAGTTAGATTACCAAGATTCTAAGCTTTTGAATGCTGTAACACACTTGTATTTCCATGAATGTTTAATATTAAAAAAATATATTTTGAATTTGGCGCTCTGCAATTTCACCAGATGTTGTCGCTAGCGGTCCACCGATCCCTAAGAAGTTTTAAACTAATCTATCATGAGCATTTGGCTGATCAGTGGGCAACGACCGGCCTGGTTTTCTGATAGGCTGAGCTGCGGTCACGCAAACTCACATTCAAAGTCCAACACGGCATAAGCAAAGACACCTGCTCTAACTCTGTCATCAGTTAGACAGCCAAGATCATCGGTCGTAAAAAAACATAAAGGCTGTCTAGAAATGTAGAAAGAGCACATTCTACAGCGTTACCTCACTCAAAACGTCCTATTATTTCGTCAAAAAGTAAAGTGCATTATCCTCATGATTCCTGTAATTAAAGTGTCTACCCTGACGCTGAGTCTGTGCCCTTGCTGGGACCTGCTGCTGTGATGATTGAGCCACTCACCGCACAAGAGAAAAATACGTTCTGATCGTATAACATTTCAGAATACAATTGCAGGAAAAACACAGCTTTGGAAACTTTGTCCCCTTTTCCTTGTCGGAGAGAGGATGGTGTCAATATTCAGCTCAAAAGCAACTATTTTACAACCAATATATTTGATATGGCTTTGAGATATAGAAATACGCAACGACAGTTGCAGGAAATAGGCCTATGGGTCTCATGGGTAGTAGGCTACAACTGCAAAGTTTTTTTTAAGGACATTAAAATGTACAGTTCGATGAATACTTACCTACTAACAGTGAGTATTATATTATATCTCGTTAATGTGTTTTGAGTTTCCTAAATTAGTTAGCCTATGATATTAGTTATTGCAGCTAAAGATGCTTGTAAGTCGTCTCTGTTGTACAAAACATTCTGGAGTCATACTTGGAGGTAAAATATAGCAACTATAGTCTAATTGTCAACTCAAAATTCATTAAGATCGCTGGATTAGGTTGCACATTAAAATACATTACATGACCAAAGGTATGTGGACACGTGCTCGTCGAACATCACTCCAGTATCCCTGCACATCCCTGTGTTTTGTTCTACCTTACATTATTTTTAGTGCTACAGTGATATTTATTACTGCATTGTTGTGTGTGGAGCTTGCAAGATAGGCATTTCACTGTACTGTACTTGTGCAAGTGAGATTAAAACTTGAAACAAACGTTCTGATTACCAAACGTTCTGATTACCTTCACTTATGCTGCTAAACATACCCTCGTAAAACGGACTATCCTACCGATCCTTGACTTCGGCGATGTCATTTACAAAATAGCCTCCAACACTCTACTCACCAAATTGGATTTAGTCTATCACAGTGCCATCCGTTTTGTCACCAAAGCCCCATATACTACCCACCACTGCAACCTGTATGCTCTCATTGGCTGGCCCTCGCTTCATATTCGTCGCCAAACTCACTGGCTCCAGGTCATCTGTAAGTGTTTGCTAGGTAAAGCCCCGCCTTATCTCAGCTCACTGGTCACCATAGCAACACCCACCCGTAGCACGCGCTCCAGCAGGTATATTTCACTGTTCATCCCCAAAGCCAACTCGTCCTTTGGCCGCCTTTCCTTCCAGTTCTCTGCTGCCAATGACTGGAAAGAATTGCAAAAATCACTAAAGCTGGAGACTTATATCTCCCTCACTAACTTCAAGCATCAGCTGTCAGAGCAGCTTACCGATCATTGCACCTGTACACAGCCCATCTGTAAATAGCCCACCCAACTACATCATCCCCATATTGTTATTTATTTTTTGCTCCTTTGCACCCCAGTATCTCTACTTGCACATCATCTTCTGCACATCTATCACTCCAGTGTTAATGCTAAATTGTAATTATTTTGCCACTATGACAACAAGCTCAGTCCGATACTGCTGTGACACACCGCCCCAGACCATGACGGACCCTCCACCTCCAAATCGATCCCGCTTCAGAGTTCAGGCCCCGGTGTAACGCTCATTCCTTCGACGATAAATGCGAATCCGACCATCACCCCTGGTGAGACAAAACTGTGACTCGTCAGTGAAGAGCACTTTTTGCTAGTCCTGTCTGGTCCAGCGACGGTGGGTTTGTGCCCATAGGCGACGTTGTTGCCGGTGATGTCTGGTGAGGACCTGCCTACAACAGGCCTACAAGCCCTCAGTCCAGCCTCTCTCAGCCTATTGCGGACAGTCTGAGCACTGATGGAGGGATTGTGCATTCCTGGTATAACTCGGGCAGTTGTTGTTGCCATCCTGTACCTGTCCCGCAGGTATGATGTTTGGATGTACCGATCCTGTGCAGGTGTTGTTACACGTGGTCTGCCACTGCGAGGACGATCAGCTGTCCGTCCTGTCTCCCTGTAGCTCTGTCTTAGGCGTCTCACAGTACGGACATTGCAATTTATTGCCCTGGCCACATCTGCAGTCCTCATGCCTCCTTGCAGCAGGGACCCTGGGCATCTTTCTTTTGGTGTTTTTCAGAGTCAGTAGAAAGGCCTCTATAGTGTCCTAAATTTTCATAACTGTGACCTTAATTGCCTACCGTCTGTAAGCTGTTAGTGTGTTAACGACCGTTCCACAGGTGCATGTTCATTAATTGTTTATGGTACATTGAACAAGAATGGGAAACAGTGTTTAAACCCTTTACAACGAAGATCTGTGAAGTTCTTTGGATTTTACGAATGATCTTTGAAGAAAGGGACGTTTCTTATTTTGAGTTTATATGCAAGGAGGAACAGAGAAATGGTGGCGATATCAGCTATATATTGATCTACACAGACAAGCTAAGTTACGTTTTACCACTGTTCCCAGGGCCTGTTTCTGCACATCTGCTAACTGTCACATAGCTAAAAGGATGTACTTTCTATAAGAGGAGAAAGACAACTCTGTTCGGGAAGCTTTCAACTCTGAACTATTCTTAGTGGTGGTTGATTGCTTCATTTTTGCAAATCTTATAATAAAGTTGTTGTTTGAAAGAATCTGCTGTCTCTCTTCCTATAGAATTTCTACCACATAAGTTCCTCCCCAACCCTGACATTTGACAGTCACAAGACGGGGACTTCAAATATGGCACGTCAAGGGAAATGTACTGTTCAGATGGGTTAAATGGAATAGTAACTGAAATCTGGACACTGACTGTAGGTCTTAGCCTAATATAATATTAACTCCTGTAAAATTATACACCAAATGTACATTTTCAGCATCCAGGAATTGTGTACAGCTCCTTGTGACATAGAGCAGAGCGTTATCATGCAGAAACAGGAGGTGATGGCTGTGGGTGAATGGCACGGCAATGGGCCTCAGGATCTCGTCACGGTATCTCTGTGCATTCAAATTGCCATTGATAAAATGCAATTGTGTTCATTGTCCATAGCGTATGCCTGTCCATACCATAACCCAACCATGGGGCACTATTTTCACAACGTTGACATCAGCAAACTGTTCGCCCACACGGTGCCATACATGCTCTTCCCGGTACAGTTGGCAGTTGAAACCAGGATTCATCTGTGAAGAAGACGGCCATCGAAGGTGAGTATTTGCCCACTGAAGTCGGTTACAATGCCGAACTGCAGTCAGGTCAAGACCTTGGTGAGAACGACGAGCATGCAGATGAGCTTCCCTGAGATGGTTTCTAACAGTTTGTGCAGAAATTCTTCAGTTGTGCAAACCCACAGTTTCTTCAGCTGTCCGGGTGGCTGGTATCAGACGGTCCTGCAGGTGAAGAAGCAGGATGTGGAGGTCCTGGGATGGCGTGGTTACACGTGGTCTGAGGTTTTGAGGCCGGTTGGACATATTGCCAAATTCTCTAAACTGACTTTGTATTATCTATTACCAGATCTATTGTGTTATATTCTACTACATCCCTTTCACATCTTCACAAACTTCAAAGTGTTTCCTTTCAAATAATACCAATAATATGCATATCCTTGCTTCAGGGCCTGAGCTACAGGCAATTAGATTTGGGTATGTAATTTTAAAAAAGGGGCGGATCCTTAAGAGTTTTTAATCAGCTTCTTCATATGCCACATGTGTCAGGTGGATGGATTATCTTGGCAAATGAGATATGCTCATTAACAGGGATGTGAATACATTTGTGCACAACAATTTAGAGAAATAAGCTTTTTGTGCATATTGAAAAGTTCAGAGATTTTATTTTTCAGTTCATGAAACATGGGACCAACACGTTACATGTTGTGTTTATATTTTTTGCAAATGTATTAAAAATAAATACAGCAATATCACATTTACATAAGTATTCAGACCCTTTACTCAGTACTTTGGCAGCAATTACAGCCTCAAGTCTTCTTGGGTATGACGCTACATTCTTCTCTCCAGATCCTCTCAAGCTGTCAGGTTGGATGGGAAGTAACTCTGCACAGCTAATTTCAGGTATCTCCAGAGATGTTCAATCGGGTTCAAGTCCGGGCTCTGGCTGGGCCACTCAAGGACATTCAGAGACTTGTCCTGTAGCCACTCCTACATTGACTTGGCTGTGTGCTTAGGGTTGTTGTCCTGTTGGAAGGTGAACCTTCGCCGCAGTGTAAGGTCCTGAGTGCTCTGGAGCAGGTTTTCATTAAGGATCTCTACTTTGCTCTGTTCATCTTTCCCTCAATCCTGACTAGTCTCCCAGTCCCTGCCACTAAAAGACATCCCCACAGCATGATGCTGCCACCACCATGCTTCACAGTAGGGATGTTGCCAGGTTTCCTCCAGACGTGACGCTTGGCGTTCAGGCCAAAGAGTTCAATCATTGTTTCATCAGACCAGAGAATCTTGTTTCTAATGGTCTGAGAGTCCTTTAGGTGCCTTTTGGCAAACTCCAAGCGAGTTGTCATGTGCTGGAGATATGGTTGTCCTTCTGCTAGGTTCTCCCATCTCCACAGAGGAACTCTGGAGCTTTGTCAGAGTGACCATTGGGTTTTTGTTCACCTCCCTGACCAAGGCCCTCCTGCCCCGATTGATAATGAGTGGGCTGGACCTGCCGAGAGATGAGTTTGGATTGGTCTGCCTATTTGAGCTGGTCAGTATGTGTAGGGTAATCCTGTCTAACGCAACTTAAAAAAAAATGTATTGCCTATTAAAACTTAACAAAAGACTCCAGTATGCAAGTATCAATTTCAATAGAACGTCACTGCAACAACTGTTTCAGAACACTCTCGTCTGAGTGTACAAGAGCACAGAATAACTGATGAATTTACAAACACTCAACACCGGTTGAATATGGCTGGTGTAAGTAAACTTTGGCAAAAGAGCGTAATTAAATTGTTTCCAGGAGCACAATTAGTCACCAATGCTCTGGATAACATGAAAATAGCCTACCCAGCTCTGCTAAGGCGAGTGAAATTGTCAGAGTTTTGGTGGAGGCTAAAGCTTAAGATGATTCTTATGGCATTGCACACGGTCAGTTTGAACCAGAGTCTTTTCATTAACTTATCTTAATGTACTTTTGTATTTTGCAGGTGCACTATCCTTCTGACCCTATGCAGCCAGGTCCCATCTACATTTTAACTCCTTGCAACTGCAGTGGCCAAAACAAGAACACGTTTGTGCTCTGGTATTGTGCCTGGCGGACCATGCACAAGCTCCACCACAGTCTGGACCTTCACTTCCTGATCACAGACCACACCAAGTTTGCCCCCGACAGGTGCTTTGGCCTCATCAAGCAGCGCTTCAGAAAGACCAGAGTGACTTTGTCTGAGATTGCTGGTGTTGTGAAGGACAGCACTGTGACAGGGGTCAACATCCCACAGCTGGTTGAACTGGAGGATGGTACAGTGCTGGTGGAAAGCTATGGCTGGCAACAACACCTGACTCTGTATTTCAAAGCAGTACCAGCACTTCAGGTGAATGTAATTTTCATTGCATTGTATAAGGTGTTTCTTCTTGTCTAAGGTGAATTGATGTTGTGCAAGGTTGTAATGTCTTCATTTGTTTTGTTATTTCCTGTTTTACAGCTTCGATGCTCTGGAGCCTGGTGTTGTTGTTGCCTATGAGCGTTCGACATAAAGCCTACTGCCGTGTGCGCGTTTCTGTGCTTATAATGTGAAGAAATAACTTGTTAGGGAGCGGCAGCTGAGGGGTCGGTTTTGGAGAGTCATGCGTGCCCAAAGTAAAATGCTTGCCACTCAGGCTCAGAAAATAGGATATGCACATAATTAGTACTATTGGATAGGAAACACTCTGAGGTTTCCAAAAGTGTTAACATTTTGTCTGTGAGTGTAACAGAACTCATTTGGCAGGCAAAAACCAGAGAAAATTCCATCCGGAAATGTCATTCTGGTGGCTTATGGCTCACTTTGAGACAGTGCCTTTAGAAAAGTCTTTATACCAGGACACTGAATGTAGTACCTATTGCTTCCACTGGATGTCAGCAGTGTATACGTAAAGTTTCATGGCAATCGGAACCATTGTCTTCAATAGGTAGAGGTNGTTGGACACTTAGGAAGCCCTCTGCAGAAGTTCTACAAAAGGTAAGGCACAGGTTTTCCCTGTGAAATGCATTTTCTATGGATCGCGCTGGCTAAAGATTTCATGGTTATGGAAAATATTGAAGGTGCTACCCTCAAACAATCAAATGTAGTGCTTTCGCCGTAAAGCCTTTTTGAAATCCGACAACGCTGTGATATTGCCAAGAAGCAGAGCTTTTGATGAGTATGAAACACTTGTATATTGGTGCATGTTTAATAATTCAACTTTTGGATTTTGCCTTGCATTTCACCTGGTAGTGTCGGGAGTGGGCGCCCCACCACTCCCTAACAAGATAAGCTAATAGTTTATGAACAAGCTAAACATTCTAATCTGTTGCGTCAGCCTCATTGCTTTTTTGAAGCTAGTGGTTGTATTAATTTGGGATCTATCGCATCCCACAACTGTCCCAGACTATGTTTGGAATATTTGTTTCTCGCACAGAATAGAATAGGTCAACTTTTGTACTATGGAGGATAGTAGATTGACATAGACTAGTGCTTTTGCTGTTTGTTAGACCTACTCATATTGTTGGCTGAAAATTAAATGTGGACAGTTGTTACAATGTCTTCAATATGCGCCTCGGAATTGGAAAAGGATGCGTGCAGTTGCATCCCCGATGTGTCTGTCTTCACTTTTAGCCTGTGAGAAAGACCGGATCACATGACTGAGAGCCATGTGAGTGAGAGGTGCTTCTGAGCATGCAGCCTCGAGAAGGGAATTATAATTATTATACCTTTCCACTGTATTTTATTCAGCTATGATCAATTGTATTCTTCATACTATAAAATAATATGAAATAATGCCACGGAACTTGTCTGCTAAATGAACTAGTGTAGTCCACAGCCATATGGCATAGCCAGATCAGGGCCTAACATAAGGACAACTCAGAGTACGTTCTTCTGAAATATATTACATTTTCTTCATATCATGTTTCTTTAGATCTGTATAAAATAAATAATGGATTTGTGATGGTGTAGGCTATATTACATGGATGTATTAGTCTTTTTAAAGTGCAGATGTTCCAAAGTTCTGCATCAGTGGCTTGTAGGCTATGCATTGAAGCCAGGAGATGCTAAATGTTTATGTTAATTAACGGTCAATTACAGTGAGACAGGAAGTTATTTGTTTGACAGTCACCGGCTGACAAACTTTCATGACCACCACAGCCCTACATGTGAGCGGGATTTCCCTTTTTGTCTATGTATTGGACATTATTTTAGCTAGCTCATGTTATTATCTTGCATGTGTGTAAAATCCCCACCATGGACATGTGTCCATGTGTTCAACATGGCGCGAGATATGTTGATGCCGGTGACCCTCTTAATTTAGAAATATTTAAGTTATTTTTCTGTACAATTGCTTGTTTTCGGTTTCATTTGATTAAAATGAACGTAGGCTACCCTACTGTAACGAAGTCTGGTTCACAGTAATGTGCCTGTGAATAGTTTTTTTTTATCCTGGCCATGCATTAGCCAAGTAGCCTATAAATTAAAGGTTTTCAAATAGTTAACAAATTGTTTGTGTATGACAGTACAGCTGGGAAGAAGATCAAATCAAATGTTATTGGTCGCATACACATGGTTAGCAGATGTTATTGCGAGTGTAGCAAAATGCTTGTGGTTCTAGTTCTGACAGTGCAGCAATATCTAACAAGTAATCTAACAATTCCACAACTACCTAATACACATAAATCTAAGTATAGGGAATATGTACATGAAATAACAATATGTACATATAAATATATGGATGGGCCATGACTGACCGGCATAGACGAGATGCAATAGCTCCCCAGAGAGCCATGTGTCCGTGAAACAGAGTATGTTACAATCCCGGATGTCTCTCTGGAAAGCAACCCTAGCCCTAATTTCGTAACTTGTTATCTAGAGACTGGACATTAGCAAGTAAAATACTCGGAAGCAGTGGGTGGTGTGCGTGCCTCCAAAGCCTGACCAGAAGGCTGCTCCGTCTACCTCTCCTGCGGCAAAGTTTTTTTGGGTCAGCCTCTGGCTGGAAACAGCTTGAATGCCTTGGGTGGTTTGAACAAAGGATCAGCTTCGGGAAAGTCATATTCCTGGTCGTAGTGTCGGTAAGTTGACGTCACTCAACTGTATGTAATAACACTTAAGATTTTCTGGGCTAACAATGTAAAACATAAAAAAACAAAATACTGCATAGTTTCCTAAGGACTAGAAGCGAGGCGACCCTCTGTCAGCGCAATCTTGCAGATACTGGAGATACTAAGATGTAAGCCTGAAAGCTATTCAACAGTCCTCCAGGAACTTATTTAGAGACTTGGGAAACCTGAAGACCAGTTGCTGCCCTTGAATAATATACAGGCACTCCTCTCTGATCCCTCAAACTGCCCTGCAGTAAAACAACATTTCAAGGTGGGAAGTAAGACATGTCTCTCTGCAGGTCTGCATCTGCTCTCTGTCTACCCCAATAAGCCCAGAGTGGGAGAGAGTGTGTTTGTTTGTGCTGAGCCCAATGTAAGACCTCTTCAGGAGAGGGAATACCCTTGAAAGCAAAAGTCCAGATCACACACATTAAAGGATAATAGAACCTGACTCTCTGCCAAACCTAATTAGCAAAGCAGCTTTTAAATCTCCCAAGGCCCCGTCTCCTATCTAGCTGACCAGCTGACCCACACACACGCACACACACACACATACAAACACACCTCCAGAGCCTTCCGCACATCCTGGAGGACTGCATGGTCCAGGGGGAAGCCGTGGATGCTGCCTCTCTGCTCCCTTCCCAGTTCCTTTCTTCCTCAGCTCCTCCCTGCCGCCAATGTCCTCCCTCCCCAGGCCAGCTCGCCCTGCAGCCAACACACACCACAGCTGGATCAGCCCCTCGGCCACAGCAGAACCAACAGTAGAACCAACAGCTCCGACTCCCCCGGAAGCAGAGAAGAGCATCATACTCTGTACTTACATCAGCTACAGCAACATCTTATTAACTAAGAGAGGTTTATGTAAGTACCAAGGTCTTTACAGCACCTGCATTGCCCGAAACCAACAGCAGGAGGGTTTTAATGGACTACTTTTAATGTAATGTAATTGTGCTTATATGTACTGTAGAGAGCGTTCTGCTCTCTGGAAGGTGACTGGGCAGTAAGTGTGTGACAGCCTCAAGCAAGTTTTACAAATTGTACTGTATAAGTGCTACAATATACACACTTGGCTGGTCATATTGAGAACCACAAATAGTGATAAGCTGTGGTTTGCTCATTTATCTATATGTTTTGTTGTGTGTGTGTGTGTGTGTGTGTGTGTGTGTGTGTTTGGTAGGTTACTTTTTTAATTTAATCCGTTAGAGTTACTAGTTACCTGTCCAAAATGTTTACTTTTGGATTACCCAAACTCAGTAACGTAATCTGAGTACTTTCAGTTACTTTTAGATGACCTTCCCGTTAAAAGGCATTAGAATAACACAGAAATAAATATTACCAATTGAACAAAATCTATTGCAGGATAAATCAATGTTAGAGTTTACATAGCTGGCCATAAATGGGATGTTGCATTTTACTTTATGGGTTATGTAGCTCTAACCCATAACTTTTTGCGTCAATACAGATAATAATATGATTAGGCTATGTCTTTATATGAACAACCAGTCTGGCGGTTTTCCAGTCATTCCAATTAATTAAATACCTCTTGATCTTTAAGAATTGGACTTGGAAATATGGAAATGTAGATTAGTAAAATGGTTTTACCTGAGCATAACCCAAAATCGAATGACTTCTTAGCCTACTTTATTGTTCATGTTTATTTTGTTGTCATGGAGGACTGATTGGGCACCTTGTTTTGAGTTGAAAAATAAATGCTGCTCTCATGGAATGGAATGCTTTGACCACAATCAAAAGTGCTATAATGATGTGAAAATGAATGCCTTATGCTGCATTTGCTATAGGCCTGTTGTTTACGTTTTTGTTGGTGACACTTTGATATCTCGATAATTTGCAGCTGTTTAGGTCTATGAAATCTGAGCAAGATCAAGGATTTTCTTTAATCAGCACAAATTAGATTGAGCAATAAATGCCCCAGTCGTAGTTTTATTTTTGACTGTATGTGTGGAGCACAATACCACAGAGGAGTTTTGAAGGGAGGAACTCCCTCAAACTTTTATTCCATAGGTTGGTTCCGCACTATGCACAATGATTGATAGACAGCTTAATCTTCTTAAATTCAACCATTATTGGATTAAAATACACCTATATTTGTGAACAGCCACCTACAACAACCAAGGCACAAATAAATGAGAGAGCAGCACTATTTACATCGCCCGTAGGCTACACCAATTCTGTAGTCCTTACCTCCAAGCGTTTATTCAAGTTGGATGTATAGGCAAATATTTGGATGCCGACAGCAGTAAGACCATTGGAAGACATTACTTGGACCGTAGCCTACAAAAGCCTGTTCCTGCTTTTTTCCCGCAATCCATCAAACGCATTTGGTGCGTCATCATAATGGTCTCTGACCTGTGAGACTTGCTCAGGCGGAACAAACTTAAACTTGCACAATTTTTCAATGCTGATTTGAATGTCATTGAGAGAACAGAAAGGTGTCAAATACTTTTTTCACAAACATCTTTTCTGAATCTAAAAGTAATCATGGAAGTAGTCATCTACATTTTCCAATGTATCTGTAATCCGATTACAATATGTTTGCTGGTAATGTAACAGATTACAGTTTCGTTTTTTGTAATCAATTACATGTAACAGATGACATGTAATCCGTTACTCCCCAACCATGTGTGTTTGTGTGCGTGCGCAAGTCTTCACCTGTAGACAGAATGACTTGCCCTCCCCTTAACTCTGCCTCCATGGAGTGCATAACACCTCACAGCAAATAGCAAAGAGACAAACAGGCAGCCACATAGCCATAGTCATCAAAACTCTGATTGGATCAAAGGCAGCAGAATTGGTGCATTCAGAAAAACAATGACTGTAACTGCTGTGCCTGCTTGGCTAACAATTGAGGTGAAACTCTTACGTTTGTATCACCACATTAAGGGGTACCTTTTGAAGAGTCAAACTCTCAAAAAACAAAGGGAACCTATTCTCTTAGGACAAAGAGAGGGATATTATAAAATATGTAGATGCTCCAATTCAGAATTCGACTAGCTCATCTCTTTTTTTCTAGATTGTTATGTTTGTCTTTTCTTCAAAGCACTGTCAAGTTAATATCTCTGAAGACTTATTAAAAGCTTGGCGTGGGAGGTCCGATGGGTCTGTTGAATCACACAGTCTGAGGAGCAGAATAATGCTGCATCGAGATATCAAGAAGAGTGAACAAGAACAAAGCAAATTAACACCTGCACCTCATGGCTCAATCTGATTAAATCTCAGAAATCACAGCATCTACTCTACTGCTAATATTGGTCTTTCTTCCTCACTTTTTACTTACTTGCATCAATAGAATCATTTAATGTATGTACAGAAAAGTCGTGGTGACTATAGTGTGTGGTCAGGAGAGCTGAAAGATGTAGACTCAGCATATTAGGGAAAAGGGTCAAGGGTCAAAGATGGTCATCTGACCTCAGAATTGATTAAGCAGACTTCAGCCAGCAGATGGAGCAGGTCCTTCTCCATGCTTTTGGCCAGTCGCCCTGCCGACGGATGCCCGTCACAATGGAGACCACTCTCCACTCGGCTCTCGTCCCCCGCCTTGCGCTCACTTGGGGACCAGAGAGAAGGAGGCGAGTGAACCAGAGTGAGCATGTGTAATTAGGCATTACTGCTTCCATTACCAACCCAGTCTCTCCTTCCTACTCAATTAATCTACATCAACGCTGACACTAAAATCAGCGATCCATCTGCAAGCTATCATAGCACTGGTCGATAACTAACTAATTTGCAAATAAACAGGTGATGTTTTTCTATAACAGCAGAATGATTGCCATTAAGCAGTGCGGATAGACTGATTTAATGGGGCTGCTACATCCATTTTGGGATTTAGAAGTTGACTAGGCAGAGCGCTCCGGTACATTTTGTAAATATTTAATCATTTAAGGTTTGAATGTTTTTCATTTATTTTTTATATTGTATAGGCAAATGTGTATAGGTTAAGTCTGGATTACATAAATTGTTTTCCTGCCTGTGAATTCAGGGCAAATCATCTTTCTCAATATACAGTTGAAGTCAGAAGTTTACATACACTTAGGTTGGAGTCATTAAAACTTGTTTTTCAACCACTCCACAAATTTCTTGTTAACAAACTATTGTTTTGGCAAGTCGATTAGGACATCTACTTTGTGCATGACACAAGTAATTTTTCCAACAATTGTTTACAGATTATTTCACTTCAAATTCATTGTATCAAAATTCCAGTGGGTCAGAAGTTTACATACACTAAGTTGACTGTGCAAACAGCTTGGAAAAACAGCCTGGAAAATTCCAGAAAATGATGTCATGGCTTTAGAAGCTTCTGATAGGCTAATTTACATAATTTGAGTCAATTGGAGGTGTACCTGTGGATGTATTTCAAGGCCTACCTTCAAACTCCGAGCCTCTTTGCTTGACATCATGGGAAATCAAAAGAAATCAGCCAAGACCTCAGAAAATAAATTGTAGACCTCCACAAGTCTGTTTCATCCTTGGGAGCAATTTCAAATCGCCTGAAGGTACCACGTCCATCTGTACAAACAATAGTACGCAAGTTTACCGTCTCCTAGAAATGAACGTACGTTGGTGCATATCAATCCCAGAACAACAGCAAAGGACCTTGTAAAGATGCTGGAGGAAAAAAGTACAAAACTATCTATATCCACAGTAAAACAAGTCCTATATCAAAATAACCTTAACTTCTTAGGGAGCGGCTGCATAGGTGACGGTTTTGGAGAGTCTGGCATGCCCAAAGTAAAATGCATGCCACTCAGGCCCAGAAAATAGGATATGCACATAATTAGTACTATTGGATAGGAAACACTCTGAAGTTTCTAAAAGTGTTAACATAATGTCTGTGAGTATAACAGAACGGATATAGCAGCCGAAAATCCGAGGAATTTCTGTCCTGGAAAAAGTGTTTTTGACACATTGCCTCATTTTGAACCCCTCCCTATTGAAAACAGCCATTTCTGGGAGTAAGATTGCAGTACCTATTGCTTCCACTGGATGTCAACAGTCTCTAGACAGTGTTTGGTGATGTTTAGTACTATTGGATAGGAAACACTCTGAAGTTTCTATGAGTGTTAAAGTAATGTATGTGAGTATAACAGAATTGATATAGCAGGCGAAACCCGAGGAAAATCCATCCGGATTTGCAGTTTTCTTTGTAAATGAGAATCTTCTCCATTGTGCCTATTGCATACAACTTTACGTAGGACTGAGACTGCAGTACCTATGGCTTCCACTAGATGTCGACAGTCTATATACAAAGTCTGGGAATTCTAGGAGTGACCAGAACAGATAGGAACAGGAAATTGTCAGGCGACCACTTTTGTAAACAAGGTTTGACGCTAGCGCCCCACCACTCCGTAAGTAGTTAAAGGCCGCTCAGCAAGGAAGAAGCCACTGCTCCAAAACCGCCATAAAAAAGCCAGACTACGGTTTGCAACTGCACATGGGGACAAAGATCGTACTTTTTGGGGAAATGTCCTCTGGTCTGATGAAACAAAAATAGAACTGTTTGGCCATAATGACCATCGTTATGTTTGGAGGAAAAAGGGGGAGGCTTGCAAGCCGAAGAACACCATCCCAACCATGAAGCACGGGGGTGGCAGCATCATGTTGTGGGGGTGCTTTGCTGCCGGAGGGACTGGCGCACTTCACAAATTAGATGGCATCCTGAGGCAAGAAAAGTATGTGGATATATTGAAGCAACATCTCAAGACATCAGTCAGGAAGTTAAAGCTTGGTCGCAAATGGGTCTTCCAAATGGACAATGACCCCAAGCATACTTCCAAAGTTGTGGCAAAATGGCTTAAGGACAACAAAGATAAGGTATTGGAGTGGCCATCACAAAGCCTTGACCTCAATCCTATAGAAAATGTGTGGCCAGAACTGAAAAAATGTGTACAAGCAAGGAGGCCTACAAACCTAACTCAGTTACACCAGCTCTGTCAGGAGGAATGGGCCAAAATTCACCTAACTTATTCTGGGAAACTTGTGGAAGGCTACCCGAAACGTTTGACCCAAGTTAAACAATTTAAAGGCAATGCTAGCAAATACTAATTGAGTGTATGTAAACTTCTGACACACTGGGAATGTGATGAAAGAAATAAAAGCTGAAATAAATCATTCTCTCTACTATTATTCTGACATTCTTAAAATAAAGTCAGGGAATTTTATGTCAGGATTATATGTCAGGAATTGTGAAAAATTGAGTTTAAATGTATTTGGCTAAGGTGTATGTAAACGTCCGACTTCAACTGTAGCTAGCTAGTGTATTTTGAATTCAATACATCAGCCTATGTTTGCTTTCCTGACACAATGAGGAGGACTACAATAGTTAAATAAATAATAATACAAATTATTATAACTATTATTATTATATGTACCCATTGATTCTTGAAGAATATAACTTATAAATGTGTCATGAGCTGTGTTGAACTGAAATACAGTGTCTTTTTTCCACATTTTGTTATTAAAAAAAGGAATTAAAATACAAAATATCAATCAATATCAATATGTATTTATAAAGCCCTTTTTGCATCAGCCGAAGTCACAAAGTGCTACACAGAAACCCAGCCTAAAACCCCAAACAGCAAGCAACGCAGATGTACAGTAGCTTGCGAAAGTATTCACTCCCCTTGGAATTTTTCCTATTTTGTTTCCTTACAACCTGTAATTAAAATATATTTTTTGGGGGGTTGTATAATTTGATTTACACAACATGCCTACCACTTTGAAGATGCAAAATATTTTTTATTGTGAAACAAAAAAACTGAACTTGAGCGTGCATAACTATTCACCCCCCCAAAGTCAATAGATGTCCGAAGTTGGTCCCTCTCCTTGTTCGGGCGGCGTTCGGCGGTCAACGTCACGGGCTTACTAGCCATCACCAATCCATTTTTCATGTTCCATTTGTTTTGTCTTTGTTTTATACACACCTGGTTTCTATTCCCCAATTACATGTTCATTATTTAACCCTCTGTTTTCCCCATGATTGTGTGCGTAATTGTTATTAGATATGTCAGTCCATTTGGTGGGCTTGGTATTTGTTTCGACGTTGTATATTTTGAGTAAACTACATTGTGTTGCTCATCTCTGCTGTCCTGCGCCTGACTCCTTTGCACTACTACACCAAGCCTTCTGACAGAATTACGCACCTCAAGAATGGAGTCAGCAGGAGCAGGCACCCCCATGTTTGTGGTCGAGGAGCGCGTCCAGCAGCACGCGACCATGTTGCAACATCTCGCCACCACCATGGATCGCGTCCTGCAGACGATGGACCGTTGGGAGAGAGGAGGAAATCCTCCAGTGCCTCTACCAGCACCACCACAGGCACCACTGCACAACTCTCCTTCACCCGGTCCCAGTGGGATTAGGCTCGTGCTCCCGAGGGAGTATGATGGGACGGCTGCCGGATGTCAGGGGTTCCTACTCCAGCTGGAGCTCTACCTGGCGACCGTCCACCCGGCTTCTTCGGGTCGTAAGAGCGTGTCCGCCCTCGTCTCCTGACTCTCAGGGAAAGCCCTGGAGTGGGCCAATGCCGTATGGGGGGAAGGAGAAGGGGCGTTTGACCACTACGAGGATTTCACCCACCCAGTTTTCGACCACCCGCCTGAGGGTAGAGCTGCGGGTGAACGTGTGTTTCACCTGAGGCAGGGGACGAGGAGCGCAAAGGAGTTTGCCTTGGACTTCAAGACCCTGGCCGCCGGCGCGGGATGGAACGACAGGGCCCTATTCGATCACTACCGGTGTAGTTTACAAGAGGACGTCCACCGGGAGTTGGCCTGCAGGGACACTACTCTTACCTTTGAGCAACTGGTGGATCTGTCCATCCGGATGGAAAACCTGCTGGCTACCCCCGGATGTCCAGATCGGGGCCTGTCAGTTCCATTCCCCAGCACCACCACTCCGACGCCCATGGAGCTGGGAGGTGCTGCACTTAGGGCGACCGGAGGAGGGACCGGTCCATGCACCATCTGTGGCCGCAGAGGGCACACTGCCGGTCGGTGCTGGGGAGGTTCCTCTGGAATTCGAGGCAGCAGGCAGGGCACTCTCGTGTCACCCCAGGTGAATCAGCACCAGGCTCACCCAGAGCCCCCTGTTGCTAACATGTTTTTGTATATAAACTTTCCAGAGTTTTCCCCGCATTCCCAGCATAAGGCGCTCGTAGATTCAGGCGCAGCTTGGAATTTTATTGACCGTTCATTTGCCCATAGTTTAGGGATCCCTATTGTTCCAGTGGACATGCCCTTCCCAGTTCACGCCCTAGATAGTCGACCATTAGGGTCAGGGCTAATTAGGGAGGTCACCGATCCACTGGGTATTGTGACGCAGGAGGGTCACAGGGAGAGAATTAGTCTCTTCCTTATTGATTCTCCTGCGTTTCCCGTGGTGCTGGGGCTACCCTGGTTAGCCTGTCATGACCCCACTATTTCGTGGCAACAGAGGGCTCTGAAGGGGTGGTCACGAAAGTGCTCGGGAGGTGTTTAGGGTTTTCCGTCGGTGCTACTACGGTGGAAAGTCCAGACCAGGTCTCCACTGTGCGCATCCCCTCTGAATATGCTGATTTGGCTCTCACCTTCTGTAAAAAGAAGGCAACTCAATTACCACCCCATCGACGGGGGGATTGTGCGATAAATCTCTTGGTTGACGCAGCACTTCCCAGGAGTCACGTGTATCCCCTGACGTGAGAGGAGACGGCAGCTATGGAAACATATGTCTCCGAATCCCTGGGGCAGGGGTTCATTCGGCCCTCCACTTCACCTGCCTCCTCGAGCTTCCTTTTTGTGAAGAAGGATGGAGGTCTGCGCCCGTGTATTGACTATCGAGGCATCAACCAGATCACTGTGAGGTACAGTTACCCACTACCTCTCATAACCGGCGCGATCGAGTCAATGCACAGGGCGTTTTTTTTTCACAAAATTGGATCTCAGGAGCGCTTACAATCTGGTGCATATCCGGGAGGGTGACGAGTGGAAGACGGCATTTAGTACCACCTCAGGGCACTATGAGTACCTCGTCATGCCGTACGGGTTGATGAATTCTCCATCAGTTTTCCAGGCCTTTGTAGACAAGATTTTCAGGGACCTGCATGGGCAGGGTGTAGTGGTGTATATTGATGACATTCTGATATACTCTGCTACACGCACCGAGCATGTGTCTCTGGTACGCAGGGTGCTTGGTCGACTGTTGGAGCATGACCTGTACGTCAAGGCTGAGAAATGTCTGTTCTTTCAACAGTCCGTCTCCTTCCTAGGGTACCGCATTTCGACTTCAGGGATGGAGATGGAGAGTGACCGCATTTCAGCCGTGTGTAATTGGCCAACTCCCACCACGGTAAAGGAAGTGCAGCAATTTCTAGGGTTTCCAACTATTACCGGAGGTTTATCCGGGGCTTTGGTCAGGTAGCGGCTCCCATTACCTCACTGCTGAAGGGGCGACCGGTGCGTTTGCAGTGGTCGGCTGAGGCGGACAGGGCTTTTAGTCAATTGAAGGCTCTGTTTACCTCGGCTCCCGTGCTGGCTCATCCGGATCCCTCTTTGGCGTTCATAGTGGAGGTGGATGCGTCAGAGGCTGGAATAGGAGCAGTGCTCTCTCAGCGCTCGGGTACGCCACCAAAGCTCCACCCCTGTGCCTTCTTTTCGAAGAAGCTCAGCACTGCGGGGCGAAACTATGACGTGGGGGCCTGGGAGCTGTTGGCTGTCGTCAAGGCCTTGAAGGCATGGAGACATTGGCTTGAGGGGGCTAAACACCCTTTTCTCATCTGGACTGACCACCGCAATCTGGAGTACATCCGGGCGGCGAGGAGACTGAACCCTCGCCAGGCAAGGTGGGCCATGTTCTTTACCCTTTTGTTTTCACCCTGTCCTACAGACCAGGTTCCCAGAATACGATGGCAGACGCGCTGTCCCGGATGTATGACACATTAAGAGCGGCCCATGGATCCAGCTCCCATACTCCTGGCCTCTTGCTTGATGGTACCGGTAGTGTGGGAGCTGGACGCAGACATCGAGCGGGCGTTACGTACAGAGCCCACTCCCCCCCCCAGTGTACAGCTGGGCACCTGTACGTTTCGTCTACTGTCCGCGACCGTTTGATCTATTGGGCCCACACGTCACCCTGGCATCGGTCGGACAGTGCTCTGTCTTAATGGGAAGTACTGGTGGTCCACTTTGGCTAAGGACGTGAGGGTTTATGTTTTCTCCTGCTCGGTGTGCGCTCAGTGCAAGGCTCCTAGGCACCTGCCCAGAGGGAAGTTACAGCCCTTACCCGTTCCACAACGGCCGTGGTCGCACTTATCGGTGGACTTCCTCACGGATCTTCCAAGTCCTGCCGTCTCCTTCCTTTGCCCGGTCACCCTACGGCTCTACAAACTGTGGAGGCCATGTTTACACACGTCTTCCGGCACTACGGGGTGCCGGAGGACATAGTATCTGATCGAGGTCCCCAGTTCACGTCAAGAGTCTGGAGGGCATTCATGGAACATCTGGAGGTCTTGGTCAGCCTTACCTCAGGTTCAACCCGAGAGTAACAGGCAGGTGGAGAGAGTAAACCAGGATGTGGGTAGGTTTCTCAGGTCTTATTGCCAGGACCAGCCGGGGGAGTGGGTGGCGTTCATCCCCTGGGCAGAGATGGCCCAAAACTCGCTCCGCCACTCCTCCACTAACCTCTGCCCTTTCCAGTGCATACCAGCCGGTTCTGGCACCTTGGCATCAGAGCCAGATCGAGGCTCCTGTGGTGGAAGACTGGTTTAGGCGCTCAGAAGAGACATGGGACACCGCTCATGTGCACCTTCAGCGGGCCGTGAGGCGTCAGAAGGCGAGCGCAGACCGCCACCGCAGTGAGGCGAACACCGGAGACCGGGTCTGGCTCTCGACCCAAAACCTGCCCCTCCGCCTGCCCTGCCGGAAACTGGTCCGCGGTTTGTGGGGCCATTCAAAGTCCTGAGGAGACTAAACGAGGTTTGCTACAGGTTACAGCTTCCCCAAGATTACCGTATTAACCCCTCGTTCCATGTGTCTCTCCTCAGGCCGGTGGTGACTGGTCCACTCCAGGAGTCTGCGGTACGGAAGGTTCCTCCGCCCCCTCTGGACATCGAGGGGGCCCCGGCGTATGCAGTTCGAGCCATACTGGACTCGAGGCGTCGGGCGAGGGGCCTTCAGTACCTCGTGGAGTGGGAGGGGTACGGTCCGGAGGAGAGATGCTGGGTGCCGGTGGAGGACGTTTTGGATCCTTCGATGCTGCGGGAGTTCCACCGTCTCCATCCGGATCGCCCTGCGCCTCGTCCTCCGGGTCGTCCCCGAGGTCGGTGTCGGCGCACTGCTGGAGCCGCGCGTCAAGGGGGGGGTACTGTCACGACTTCCGCCAAAGTCAGTCCCATTCCTTGTTCGGGCGGCATTCGGCGGTCGACGTCACCAGCTTACTAGCCATCGCCAATCCATTTTTCATGTTCCATTTGTTTTGTCTTTGTTTTATACACACCTGGTTTCAATTCCCCAATTACATGTTTATTATTTAACCCTCTGTTTCCCCCATGTTTGTGTGTGTAATTTTATTAGATATGTCAGTCCATTTGGACGTCTTGGTATTTGTTTCGATGTTGTATATTTTGAGTAAACTACATTGTGTTGCTCATCTCTGCTGTCCTGCGCCTGACTCCTTTGCACTACTACACCAAGCCTTCTGACAGTAGAGCCACATTTTGCAGCAATTACAGCTGCAAGTCTCTTGGGGTATGTCTCTATAAGCTTGGCACATCTAGCCACTGGGATTACTGCCCATTCTTCAAGGCAAAACTGCTCCAGCTGCTTCAAGTTGGGTGGATCTGCTGGTGCATAGCAAACTTTAAGTCATACCACAGATTCTCAACTGGATTGAGGTCAGGGCTTTGACTAGGCCATTCCAAGACATTTAAATGTTTCCCCTTAAACCACTCAAGTGTTGCTTTAGCAGTATGCTTAGGGGTCATTGTCCTGCTGGAAGGTGAACCTCCGTCCCAATCTCAAATCTCTGGAAGACTGAAACAGGTTCCCCTCAAGAATTTCCCTGTATTTAGCGCCATCCATCATTCCTTCAATTCTGACCAGTTTCCCAGTCCCAGCCAATGAAAAACATCCCCACAGCATGATGCTGCCACCACCATGCTTCACTGTTGGGATGGTGTTCTCGGGGTGATGAGAGGTGTTGGGTTTGAGCCAGACATAGCATTTTCCTTCTCCACAACTTTGTCCCTGGCCTGTTTGGAGAGCTTCTTGGTCTTCATGGTGCTGCTTGCTTGGTGGTTCCCCTTGCTTAGTGGTGTTGCAGACTCTGGGGCCTTTCAGAACAAGTGTATATGTACTGAGATCATGTGACACTTAAATAAAGCACAAGTGTGTCCAATCTAACTAATTATGTGATAATTGGTTGCACCAGATCTTATTTAGGAGTTTCACAACAAAGGGGGTGAATACATATGCGCTCACCACTTGTCTGTTGTTTTTTTTCATTTCACTTCTCCAATTTGGGCTATTTTGTGTATGTCCATTACATGAAATAAAAATAAAAATCTATTTAAATTACAGGTTGTAATGCAGCAAAATAGGAAAAACGCCAAGGGGGATGAATACTTTTGCAA
>QNTS01000011.1:1752401-1810914 GCA_003317085.1 Hucho hucho
TCATTTTGTCTGTCATAGTTGAAGTGTACCTATGATGAAAATTACAGGCCTCTCTCATCTTTTTAAGTGAGAGAACTTGCACAATTGGTGGCTGACTAAATACTTTTTTTCCCCACTGTATGTACTGAGATCATGTGACACTTAAATAAAGCACAAGTGTGTCCAATCTAACTAATTATGTGATAATTGGTTGCACCAGATCTTATTTAGGAGTTTCACAACAAAGGGGGTGAATACATATGCGCTCACCACTTGTCTGTTGTTTTTTTTCATTTCACTTCTCCAATTTGGGCTATTTTGTGTATGTCCATTACATGAAATAAAAATAAAAATCTATTTAAATTACAGGTTGTAATGCAGCAAAATAGGAAAAACGCCAAGGGGGATGAATACTTTTGCAAGGCACTGTAGAAACACGGTGGATAGGAAAAACTCCCTAGAAAGGCAGGAACCTAGGAAGAAACCTAGAGAGGAGCCAAGCTCTGAGGGGTGGCCAGTCCTCTTCTGGCTTTGCCGGGTTGAGATTATAACAGTACATGGCCAAGATGTTTAAACGTTCATAGATGACCAGCAGGGTCAAATAATAATAATAATAATCACAGTGGTTGTAGAGGGTGCAACAGGTCAGCATCTCAGGAGTAAATGTCAGTTGGCTTTTGGTAGCCGTCCAAAACAGCAGGTCCGGGACAAGGTAGCACGTCCGGTGAACAGGTCAGGGTTCCATAGCCGCAGGCAGAACAGTAGAAACTGGAGCAGCAGCACGACCAGGTGGACTGGGGAAAGGAAGGAGTCATCAGGCCAGGTAGTCCTGAGGCATGGTCCCAGGGCTCAGGTCCTCCGGGAGGGGAGGGAGAGAGAGAATTAGAGGGAGCATACTTAAATTCACACAGGACACCGGATAAGACAGGAGAAATTCTCCAGACATAACAGACTGACCTTAGGCCCCTGACACAAACTATTGCAGCATAAATACTGGAGGCTGAGACAAGAGTGGTCGGGAGACTCTGATTTTTGCAATGTTACGAAGATGGAAAAAAGCTGTCCTTGAAATAGTATTGATATGTTTGTCAAAAAAGAGATCAGGGTCCAGAGTAAAACCAAGGTCCTTCACAATTTTATTTGAGACGACTGTACATCCATCAAGATTAATTGTCCGATTCAACAGAAGATCTCTTTGTTTCTTGGGACCTAGAACTAGCATCTCTGCTTTGTCCGAGTTTAAAAGTAAAACATTTGCTGCCATCCACTTCCTTATATCTGAAACACAGGTTCCAGGGAGGGCAATTTTGGGGCTTCACCATGTTTCATTGAAGTGTACAGCTGTGTATCGTCCGCATAGTAGTGAATGTTAACATTATGTTTCCGAATGACATCACCAAGAGGTAAAATATATAGTGACAACAATAGTGGTCCTAAAACGGAAGCTTGAGTAACACCGAAACGTACAGTTGATTTGTCAGAAGACAAACCATCCAGAGACAAACTGATATCTTTCTGACAAATAACATCTAAACCAGGCCAGAACTTGTCCGTGTACACCAATTTGGGTTTCCAATGTCATGATCGATGTTGTCAAAAGCAGCACTAAGGTCTAGGAGCACGAGGACAGATGCAAAGCCTTGGTCTGATGCCATTTAATTTACCACCTTCACGTGTGCAGTCTCAGTGCTATGATGGGGTCTAAAACCAGACTGAAGCGTTTCATATACATTGTTTGTCTTCAAGAAGGCAGTGAGTTGCTGCGCAACAGCTTTTTCTAAAATGTTCGAGAGGAATGTGAGATTCGATATAGGCCGATAGTTTTTTATATTTTCTGGGTCAAGGTTTGGCTTTTATAAGAGAGGCTTTATTACTGCCACTTTTAGTGAGTTTGGTACACATCCGGTGGATAGGGAGCCGTTTATTATGTTCAACATAGGAGGGCCAGCACAGGAAGCAGCTCTTTCAGTAGTTTAGTTGGAATAGGGTGCATTATGCAGCTTTATCACTGCTGAAGTGAAAGCCATCCTCTCTTGGGGAATGCTTTTTAGTTAGCTTTGCGACAGTATCAAAAATACATTTAGGATTGTTCTTATTCTTCTCAATTAAGTTGGAAAAATAGGATGATTGAGCAGCAGTGAGGGCTCTTCGATATTGTACGGTACTAATCGGAAGACTTCCAGTTTGGTGGAGCGCCATTTCCGTTCCAATTTTCTGGAAGCTTGCTTCAGGGCTTGGCTATTTTCTGTATACTCTGTAATGTCAAAGTGGAAGAAAACTCTAACATAATTTTTTTTTTACAAAAATAAACACTAATATATCTTGATTAGAAACGTATTCAACCCCCTAATCAATACATGTTAGAATCACCTTCGGCAGCGATTACTGCTGTGAGTCTTTCTGGGTAAGTCTATAAGAGTTTTGCACACCTGGATTGTACAATATTTGCCCATTATGCTCTAAAAAACTCAAGTTGGTTGTTGATCATTGCTAAACAGACATGTTCAAGTCTTGCCATATATTTTCAAGCTGATTTAAAACTACTTAAGGATCATTGGGGCGCTAGCGCCCCATTCCTGACACTACCCGGAGAAATGTAAGGCGCCAAATTCAAAATCCAAAAGTTGAATTGCAAAACATTCATCAATATACAAGTTTTGCATACTCTTCAAAAGCTTAGACTCTTGGCAATATCACAGCGTTGTCAGATTTCAAAAAGGCTTTACGGCGAAAGCACAACATTTGATTGTTTGAGGATAGCACCTCACATATTTTATGCATTAGCATAAAATCATAACCAGCGCGGGTCTCACAAAACACATATAAGAGCTAAAATAAATTGCTTACCTTTGATGATCTGCTGAGGGCAATCTGAAGTGTCCAAGCAAGACAATCCATGTTTCTTTTGTTAGAAAAAGTCATTGTTTATATCCATAAATCTCTGTTTGGTTGGTTCAAATTATACCTATCAACTTTGCCCAAACAAATCAAATATCATTTATAATGTATCCTTAGGTATACTTTTATGTATATTAACGATTATATTTCACACGGATCGTATCCTAAACGATAGAAAAGGAAAATACAAAGGAGCGCGCTCACGGTCTCGCGCACAAAAAACTCAAGTGACTTCCTCACTCCTCTTACAAATTCTTCTTCTGTTCGGTTGTCTTCCATGATAAATACATGAAACCTTGTCTAAAGACTGTTGACATCTAGTGGAAGCCATAGGTACTGCAATCTGGGTCACAGACATTATTTTAACAGTTTTAGAATCTTCAGAGTATTTCCTATCCAATAGTACTAATTATGTGCATATCCTAGTTTCTGGGCATGAGTGGCAGGCATTTTACTTTGGGCACGCCAGACTCTCCAAACTTCTGAATACTGCCCCGGTACCTGTAGAGGTTAAAAAACTGTAACTAGGCCACTCAGGAACATTAAGTCTTGGTAAGCATTTCCAGTGTGTATTTGGCCTCGTGTTTTAGGTAATTGTCTTGCAGAAAGGTGCATTTGTCTCCCAGTGTCTGTTGGAAAGCAGACTGAACCAAGTTTTCCTCTAGGATTTTGCCTGTGATTGGCTATATTCCGTTTCTTTTTATCCTAAAATGTCCTGCTCCCAGACAAACTAAACAACTTCTTTGCTCGCTTTGAGGACAATACAGTGCTCCCAGTCTGCTGTTCCCACATGCTTCAAGAGGGCCACCATTGTTCCTGTTCCCAAGAAAGCTAAGGTAACTGAGCTAAATGACTTTCGCCCCGTAGCACTCACTTCCGTCATCATGAAGTGCTTTGAGAGACTAGTCAAGGATCATATCACCTCCATCCTACCAGACACCCTAGACCCACTCCAATTTGCTTACCATCCCAATATGTCCACAGACGACGCAATCGCAATCACACTGCACACTACCCTAACCCATCTGGACAAGAGGAATACCTATGTAAGAATGCAGCTCAGTATTTAACACCATAGTACCCTCCAAACTCATCATTAAGCTCGAGACCCTAGGTCTCAACCCAGCCCTGTGCTACTGGGTCCTGGACTTCCTGACGGGACGGCCCCAGGTGGTGAGGGTAGGAAACAACACCTCCACCCCGCTGATCCTCAACACTGGGGCCTCATAAGGGTGCGTTCTCAGCCCTCTCCTGTACTCATATTCATTCCTTTACACTGTGTGTATAAAGTAGTTGAAATTGTTAGATTACTTGTTAGATACTACTGCATGGTCGGAACTAGAAGCACAAGCATTTCGCTACACTCGCATTAACATCTGCTAACCATGTGTATGTGACAAATAAAATTTGATTTGATTTGATGACATGCATACCCATAATATGATGCAGACACCACGATGCTTGAATATATCAAGAGTGCTATTCAGTGATGTGTTGGATGCCTCAAACATAATGCTTTGTACTCGTGACAAAAAGTGAATTTCTTTGCCACATTTATTGCAGTATTACTTTAGTACCTTATTGCTAACAGGATGCCTTATGGCTAGCAGGATGCATTTTATTCTGTACATGCTTCCTTCTTTTCACTCTGTCATTTATGTTAGTATTGTGGAGTAACTACAATGTTGTTGATCCATCCTCAGTTATCTCCTATCACAGCCAATAAACTCTGTAACTGTTTTACAAATCCCCATTGGCCTTATGGTGAAATCCCTGTGCAGTTTCATTCCTCTCCTGCAACTGATTTAGGAAGGACACCTGTATCTTTGTAGTGACTGGGTGTATTGATACACCATCCAAAGTGTAATTAATAACTGCACCATGCTCAACGTGATATTCAATGTCTGCTTCTTTTTTCCAATGTTTTGTACCAATAGGTGCCCTTCTTTGCAAACCTTTGGAAAATCTCCCTGGTCTTTGTGGTTGAATCTGTCTTTGAAATTCACTGCTAGACAGAGGGACCTTACAGATAATTGTATGTGTGGGGTATAGAGATGAGGTAGTCATTCAAAAATCAGAGTGAGTCCATACACCTGTATTATGTGACATCTTAAGCACATTTTTACTCCTGAACTTATTTAGGCCTGCCATAACAAAAGGGTTGAATACATATTGACTCAAGACATTTCAGCTTTTCATTCTTAATTAATTTGTAAAAATTTCTAAAAACACAATTCCACTTTGACATTATGGGGTATTGTGTGTAGATCAGTGACACAAAATCTAAATTTAATTCATTTTAAATTCAGGCTGTAACATAACAAAATGTGGAAAATGTCAATGGGTGTGAATACTTTCTGAAGGCACTGTATCCATCAGAACCCAAAATATAAGCTTATTTCACTCCAATGTTTGTAAACAAAGTAAAGTAAATAAACACTATATAGCCTCAAAACATGGTTAAAACAATCATTTTTATGTCATGGATGGTCTGTCCTTGAATCCATAGCTATGTCAATGATTTTGAGAGGGAATACAATTCACCAGGCTCATCCCCATTATGCATTGGAAAAGTGTTTGTTTGGGCAATGCTAAATAATAAATGGTTCCTTTGGCTATTTCGACAGCCCTGGTTGTATGTTATTCCCCCACCGTGATGGCAGATCTTTTTGATATATTAATTCTTCAGTGTGTTATGGAGTCTTGATGGAAGGCTGGTTTTACTGATACATAGCATCCCATACCCGCACCCTGAAAAACCTCCACTAATGATGTTCAGTATCAGTAAACAAGGGAACTCAAGTAGAATTAACTAAACATTTATATAAACCACATAGTTCAGCTTGGCTTCAAAATGTCCTAAGGCCTCACTTATCAAACATTCATAGAAACTTATTTAAAGTAATTACTACCAAATAGGTAGTGTTCATAAAATGTCGATTACGCACGCATCTTGGTGTCATTATACTCCTTATAGTGTGCTCTAATATATGGAGTATACTGATTCTGAAATAAAAGATTACAAAAATTATTTAATTAACATTACAAATATTTATATGAATATCTCAAAAGTAATCTTTTTTATTTTAAGACATATTATTTGGAACAAGTATGTCACATTTCCAGATTGAGCTCCCTGCTAAATCTGAAGGTAGAATACATTTTATGATCACAACCAAAACAGTGAATGGGAAAAAGGATTCAAAGGGGACTCCCTCTGCTGGTGATTTGCTGAATGTGCAATCTTATTAAAGGAAGGCTGTGATTGGTTAATGACCTATAACATCAACTTCTATGTAGAAAATTGGTTATATTACAAAAGGTGCCAGAGAGACAACGCTGGAAATTTGACGTGTTTGAAGAGTATATTGTTGCAAACAATATGTCTAAAAATAAGCAAAATCAAAAAGGGAACTTTTGGGATATGAATATTAATATTATAAATTATGAATAAATGCATTTCAAAAATAACATTTCAGAATCTAGAAATACATATTTTAGAGAGCATAATGACACCAGATGTCTGTATCATGTACAGTTCACAGATCAAATCAAATCAAATTCTATTTGTCACATACACATGGTTAGCAGATGTTAATGCGAGTGTAGCGAAATGCTTGTGCTTCTAGTTACGACCATGCAGTAGTATCTAACAAGTGGTAAGTTGACGTTGCTCTTATATCCAATAATTCCTCCCGGCTGTATGTAATAAAACTTAAGATTTCCCGCGGTAACAATGTAAGAAGTAATCCATAAAAAAACAAAATTCTGCATAGCTTCCTGAGAACGTGGAGCAAGGCTGCCATCTCTGACAGCGCCGGAAGTAAATATCATAGGGTCTTACAGGAGACAAGTACAGTATAGGTCTAAAAAGTGCCACTTTCAACATGATTTAAAAAAATGTACATATGTTAAAAGCATGTCAAACAACTATGAAGTTACTATGTGAAAATTGCCAGAACAATCTGAGATACCAAAAATACACTACATGACCAGAATTATGTGGACACCTGCTCGTTGAACATCTCATTCCAAAATCATGGGCATTAATATGGAGTTTGTCCCCCCTTTGCTGCTTTAACAGCCTCCACTCTTCTGGGAAGGCCTTCCACTAGATGTTGGAACATTGTTGTTTGGACCCGCTTCCATTCAGCCACAAGAGCATTAGTGAGGTTGGGCACTGATGTTGGGCGATTAGGCCTGGCTCGCATTCGGCGTTCCAATTCATCCTAAAGGTGTTCCAGTCAAGTTCTTCCACAGCGATCTCGACAAACAATTTCAGTATGGACCTCGCTTTATGAATGCTGAAATGGGAAAGGTCCTTCCCGAAACTGTTGCCACAAAGTTGGAAACACAGAATCGTCTAGAAGGTCATAGTTCATTTCACTGGAACTAAGGGGCCTAGCCCGAACTATGAAAGACAACCCCAGACCATTATTCCTCCTCCACCAAACTTTACACTCGGGCAGGTAGCATTCTTAGGCTTATGTGTGGCTGGCCATGGAAACCCATTTCACGAAGCTCCCGATGAACAGTTATTGTGCTGACGTTGCTTCCAGAAGCAGTTTGGAACCCGGTAGTGAGTGTTGCAACCCGAGGACAGACGATTTTAATGCGGTACGCACTTCAGCACTCGGCGGTCCTGTTCTATGAGCTTGTGTGGCCTACCACTTCGCGGCTGAGCCGTTGTTGCTCCTAGAGGTTTCATGGCTATGTGCTCGATATTGCATGGCTATGTGCTCGATGTTGTACACCTGTCATCAACGGGTGTGGCTGAAATAGCTAAATCCACTAATTTGAAGGGTTGTCCACATACTTTTGTATACATAGTGTATTTTCGTCCTAAGCTGGCGAGGAAATGCTCAATACCCTGTCATTCTTGCTAAGCTGGCGAGGAAATGCCCAATACCCTGTCATTCTTGCCATCTCCCTGTCTGGAGTTGTACAGGCACTTCAGAGAGGAGGTGATAGAGAAAAATGCACCTTACAGAGAAATGCATATTATATCCATGCCTTACAAACAGAGTCCTAGAGGCCTTTATGAAGAACTCCTGTTAGTTTGCTTCCTGTGAGCAGCAGGTGCGCTTTTCTTTGTTTATTTTTACTTTGAAGCTCTTGTAAAAACTGTAGAAAAAATATATGTAAAGAATGATTTTGAAAAAAGAAATGCAGTTCTACAATGTGATGTCATGTATAAATATGGGTGGATGCTGAGTGGATGCTGGGTGGATGCTCCAAATGCTGACAAAGGCTGCCGCCACCAAAACGCATCCGTTTGTTTTGACCTCTGCTGCTAAAAAATTAAGACTTTAAAACTGAAACAATATTTCAGTGAGTGTGGGTTTTTCCTTTCTTCCAGCATCTCCCTGTCAGGCCAGGTGTCCCTGTATCTTCTGAAAACATGTAGTGGTGCTGAGCCTGAGCAGAGAGATGAGCCAGACCGCCAGGTCCACTGTTGCCTGAGGGGACTAAACAACGCATTTGAATAAACATTTACATTAAGAAACCAACTGCATTGGAATAGTGATAAATGGTCCATCATATTGGTGCCGTACACCTCAACAAATATGTATATACTGTACATCATACGACAATGATGGACAATCACTTTGAAATAGGAAAGAATCCAGGGAGGATGCAATTTGCCACAAACTCTTCCCAGCCCTGACAAACAGTGTTATGATTGGCATAACATCCAGGAAATGAAAAGCTACCGGCTTCTAAAGAGAAAATGAAGTCTGAAAATCCAGGAATCGCTGATTAATCAGAAATAAAGAAATCACATCTCTAAGCAAAGGCCACACAACTGTCTGCAACAGCGAGAGGCATGTCAGCAAACTCAGCACATAGTATCACGGCTTGAATAATGGAAAAGAGGTCTGTGCATCCATATGATTGCAGTGTTTTAAAAGGCAAAGTGCTCCAAGGTTAGACCTTCTGCTCTCGCTTGCGGAGTTCGCAGACAACCAGACACGTCTCACTACAGCACATTGCTGATGACAGTCTGGGGGCCAATAACAGCATGATAAAAACATTACATCCTATGACTAATTAATTCAACTTCGGTACATGCTCAGCAGCATGTGCTTGAGGTGTTTGTGTTAGAACGTAGGAGGGAATACTGGGGAAAAGTATTTGTGACCTGAAAATCTGACCCGTGCCTTTATAAGCAGCTAGTCTGTTCCAGTCCCATGGTCTGGCTGTCAGAGGCAGGGCCCTGGCTGGGTCATTAGGCAGCTGAGTGTTCATTTGATCCTGGGCATCCGGGAGTCGTGAGGAACTCGAGAGGAGGGAGATCAAAGAAAGCCAACCCCCTAGCCCCGGGGCTCCATAGGATCTATGATCTAGTGTATAGGAGGGGGTTTTGTCATGCAGACATATCGAACCAAGGAGTCAGTCAAATCCTCCAAGGAACAGTTCTAGTACTTAGATGTTGAGCTATCAAGCAAGTAACCCTCTCTTCCCAACTAAGCCCCCTCCAAAATCTGTCTTAGTTTGAGGGGTACCTTTATCACCAATTGAGAGCCATGCATAGCAGGCTTAGGTAGTCCTATACATGGCGTTGAAAGACACTACATCAAAGTCATGATAAAATGGAATGGCTATTCAAAAGGATAATAGACGGGAAGGAGTTTATACTTTTTGGCTTGCTGTATGCGTCGAGCACCACCTAGAAAGTGTCAGGGGCCAGGGTGAGGCCTGCGTTGACCACCATGGGCCATATCCTTCTCACTTCCTCCTGTGGCTGTTCATTCTTAGCCTTTGAGGGAGGGAGAAAGAGAGAGAGAAACACATGCTGTTTTCATCTATGATCTATCCTCAAGGTCAAGTCTCACCAGTCAGGCCTCCTGAGTGGCGCAGCGTCGTCCGGGTTAGGGGAGGGTTTGGCCGGTAGGGATGTTCTTGTCGCATCGCTCTCTAGCGACTCTGTGGTGGGCTGGGCGCAATGCACGCTGACACGGTCGCCAGGTGTACAGTGTTTCCTCCAACACATTGGTGTGGCTGGCTTCCGGGTTAAGTGGGTGTTGTGTCAAGAAGCAGCTTGGCTGGGTTGTATTTCGAAGGATGTGTGGCTCTCAACCTTTGCCTATCGTGAGTCCGTACGGGAGTTGCAGCGATGAGACAAGACTAACTACCAATTGGATACCATGAAATTGGGGAGAAAAAGGGGTAACATTTATGAAATAAATAAAGTCTCCCCAGTCTAGCTTTGTATTCAGGGTACAGGGTCAGCAGGCCTGTTGGATGACCATGGCAGCCTGGTCCTCTGTCTTGCTGGGGGTGTGATAGAGGGTGCTGCAAGATGTGCAGGGCTGAGGTCAGATGCTTGTGGTGCACTTTAGATTGGACACACACAAAGATTCAGGCAGGCAGGCAGGCAAACACACACACACACACACACACTCACCCCCCCCATTTGTTTTTTACACTGCTGCTACGCTGTTTATTATCTATGCATAGTCACGTCACCCTTACCTACATGTACAAATTACCTCGACTAACCTGTACCCCCTGACATTGACTCGGTACCGGTACCCCCTGAATACAGCCTCGTTATTGTTACTTTATTGTGTTACTTTGTATTCTTTTTTACTTCAGTTTTTATTTTGTAAATATTTTATTAACTCTTTCTTGAACTGCACGGTTGGTTAAGGGCTTGTAAATAAGCATTTCATGGTAAGGTGTAACATGTTGTATTCGGCGCATGTGACAAATCAAGTTTGATTTGAAACACACAGTGATTCACACAGGCACACACATATAGACACACATACACTATTGATCCTTTTTAATAATGGCCTATTTGTCTGTGTCACCTGTGTGTGTACTCCAGGACTTGGGTGTCTTTGACGAGCGCTCTCTTGATATTCTACCTGAGGTTGTGCTGGAGGAGAGGCAATCAGGCCTCTGTGAGGCAAGCACTGCCTGCATCATCTTGACATCCGCAGGTATGCATTTATTGTCATGAATCTTGCTCTGGAGGCATCTCTGCCGATTGGTCACTAGCTGGCACAGCCACAAAGTCATAAAAATATATATTAAAATGAACCCTAACCGTAACCCGAAACTTAATCACACTACTAACCCTAATGCCTAACCCTAACCCTAACCCTAAATTAAGACCAAAAAATGATTTTTTGTTTTCATGAATTGTTACAATATAGCCAATTTTGACTATGCAGCTGGCCCATCTAGTGGGGATAATTCAGCACCATTTGAGGACTTGAGGCATCCGTTTCTCAAACTAGACACTATAATTTACTTGTCCTCTTGCTCAGTTGTGCACCGGGGCCTCCCACTCCTCTTTCTATTCTGGTTAGAGACAGTTTGCGCTGTTCTGTGAAGGGAGCAGTACACAGCGTTGTATGAGATTTTCAGTTTCTTGGCAATTTCTCGCATGGAATAGCCTTCATTTCTCAGAACAAGAATAGACTGACGAGTTTTAGGAGAACGTTCTTTGTTTCTAGCCATTTTGAGCCTGTAATCGAACCCACAAATGCTGATGCTCCAGATACTCAACTGGTCTAAAGAAGGCCAGTTTTATTGTTTCTTTAATCAGTACAACAGTTTTAAGCTATGCTAACATAATTAAAAAAGGGGTTTCTAATGATCAATTAGCCTTTTAAATTGATAAACTTGGATTAGCTAACACAACGTGCCATTGGAACACAGGAGTGATGGTTGCTAATAATGGGCCTCTGTACGCCAATATGGATATTCCATAAAAAATCTGCCGTTTCCAGCTACATTTACAACATTAACAATGTCTACACAGTATTTCTGATCAATTAGGGGATATCCTAGAAGTCCACAGCTACAGTTGAAGTCAGAAGTTTACATACACCTTAGCCAAATATATTTTAACTCAGTTTTTCACAATTCCTGACATTTATCCCTGTATTAGGTCAGTTAGGATCACCACTTTATTTTAAGAATGTGAAATGTCAGAATAATAGTAGAGAGAATGATTTATTTCAGCTTTTGTTTCTTTCATCACATTCCCAGTGGGTCAGAAGTTTACATACACTCAATTAGTATTTGGTAGCATTGCCTTTAAATTGTTTAACTTGGGTCAAACGTTTAGGATAGCCTTCCACAAGCTTCCCACCATAAGTTGGATGAATTTTGGCCCATTCCTCCTGGCAGAGCTGGTATAACTGAGTCAGGTTTGTAGGCCTCCTTGCGCGCACACACTTTTTTAATTCTGCCCACAAATTTTCTATAGGATTGAGGTCAGGGCATTGTGATGGCCACTCCAATACCTTGACTTTGTTGTCCTTAAGCCATTTTGCCACAACTTTGGAAGTATGCTTGGGGTCATTGTCCATTTGGAAGACCCATTTGCAACCAAGCTTTAATTAACTTCCTGACTGATGTCTTGAGATGTTGCTTCAAAAATATATCCACATTATATCCACATAATTGTCCTTCCTCATGATGCCATCTATTTTGTGAAGTGCACCAACAAAGCACCTCCACAACATGATGCTGCCACCCCCGTGCTTCACGGTGGGTATGGTGTTCTTCGGCTTGCAAGCATCCCCCTTTTTCCTCCAAACATAATGATGAACATTATGGCCAAACAGTTATATTTTTGTTTCATCAAACCAGAGGAAAATCGTTGTCCCCATGTGCAATTGCAAACCGTAGTCTGGCTTTTTTATGGCGGTTTGGAGCAGTGGCTTCTTCCTTGTTGAAAGCCTTTCAGGTTATGTCAATATAGGACTTGTTTTACTGTGGATATAGATACTTTTGTACCTGTTTCCTCCAGCATCTTCACAAGGTTATTCTGGGATTGATTTGTACTTTTCGCACTAAAGTACGTTAATCTCTAGGAGACAGAACGCATCTCCTTCCTGAGCGGTATGACAGCTGCATGGTCCCATGGTGTTTATACTTGCGTACTATTGTTTGTACAGATGAACGTGGTACCTTCAGGCGTTTGGAAATTGCTCCCAAGGATGAACCAGACTTGTGGAGGTCTACAATTGTTTTTCTGAGGTTTTTGCTGATTTCGTTTGATTTTTCCATTATGTCAAGCAAAGAGGCACTGAGTTTGAAGGTAGGCCTTGAAATACATCCTCAGGTACACCTCCAATTGACTCAAATTATGTCAATTAGCCTATCAGAAGCTTCTAAAGCCATTACATAATTTTCTGGAATTTTCCAAGTTGTTAAAAGGCACAGTCAACTTAGTGTATGTAAACTTCTGACCCACTGGAATTGTGATGCAGTAATTATAAGTGAAATAATCTGTCTGTAAACAATTGTTGGAAAATTTACTTGTGTCATGCACAAAGTAGAGGTCCTTGCCGACTTGCCAAAACTATAGATTGTTAACAAGAAATTTGTGGAGTGGTTGAAAAACGAGTTTTAATGACTCGAACCTTCCGACTTCAACTGTATATCCATGTGGAAATGTTATGGCATTTGCTTAATTTGTTTTGTTGATAGGCCTACATAATGCTCAAATAGACACAATAGCCTATTGGCCACTGTCTGAAACTGTAACTTGAAGTGGGTACAACCTCAGTGTTCACAGTTAATGCGCACAGTAGTTTGCACAGAATGCTCACAAAAGTTTTTGCTCACAAGACATGAAATTTGCTCATCTCCGGAAACAATTAGACGGAACATTGCAGACCGGTATCCCATCTTTTCTTTCTAAAACACCAACTCTCTCGTTAACTCTCTCAGAAATATTTTCTTGACCCTAACCAGTCAGGCTTTAAAGGCAGGTCAGTCAACTGAGACTGCTCTATGTGTCATAGAGGTTCTCCGCTCTGCCAAAGCTGACTTTCTCTCCTCTGTTCTCATCCTCCTAGATCTATCCACTGCCTTCAAATCAAATCACATTTATTTATAATGCCGTTCTTACATCAACTGATGTCAGAGTGCTGTACAGAAACCCAGCCTAAAACCCCAAACAGCAAGCAATGCAGGTGTAAAAACACGGTGGCTAGGAAAAACTCCCTAGAAAGGCCAAAACCTAGGAAGAAACCTAGAGAGGAACCAGGCTGTGAGGGGTGGCCAGTCCTCTTCTGGCTGTTCCGGGTGCAGATTATAACAGAACATGGACAAAAATGTTCATGAAACACTACCTCTTCAAAGAGTATCATAAATAAGATTTCAGCCTTACACCACCCCCCCACCAAAATATAAAATATAACTTTCACTTTTGTTTTCCTACTAGCACTGACTTTGCTGACAACTTCTTTGAGGAAAAATGTACTTACTACGACTTCGATATGTGATTGTTTCAATTAGCTATCTTAAGATGAATGCACTAACTCTACGTCGCTATGGATAAGAGTGTCTACTAAATGACTAAAATGGAAATGGATCAGGACCCTCCCTCCCCATAATGTTATTCATTATGATCTCAAATGTAAAACTGATCCTAGATCAGTACTCCTCTGAGATGCTCTGTGAAAATGTGCCCTGATGGCTCAACTTAAATCACACTATCGAAGTGAGAGTGTAGATGAAGTTATACGTCTTCAACTTTAATCTTTACCCAATACCCATTTCCACCCACACATGTAATGTAGAATCACTGAGGGTAATAGGAATACTAATGACGGTAATGGGAATATGTTGGCCTCTTGGGCCCCGGCTCTTCTAGCTAATCAAGTCTATTGTCAAGAGCTCGACTAAGAAATTGGGTCAAATTATATGCATATGTTTGTATAATTGCATGACTTAAAACATTTATAGAATATAGAGACGTTAATAGAGTTATCTGTGATGGCCACTTATTGTATTGGTGTTAAAGATACAGTAGACTATCAATTCATATGAATTTATCAGCAGGTCAATAAGAGTAAAATGAAAGATTGGCAATTATGAGTGAGGGGCTCTCAGCAAGACGAGGGCTGGAGCCAAGAGCCATAGCAGGAGATTGGACTGCAGCAGAATCATAGCCGCGGGACGTAGAAGTGCTAGAGGTTCTTCTGTACTTCCTGATACATTGAAATAATTTTACCAGAATTAGGCCTACAAAAAAAAACATTCCCAAAATTATATTTCTCCTGTCTGAACAGACAAATAAAATCATTCAAATTACAACACAAGAGAGCGTAATTTGCCACAGAGGATCAATAGCTTCTAAAAAATAGTTACAGTTTACAGTTGGGAAAGCCAGAATTTGGTCAGCACGCACGTCAAATATAAAACAGCTTCTTACATTGTGGCAATAGACATAGAAGGGTTCTCTTTCAAGTATTCGTTTCTGTATTTCACTATGGAATACGCCCCCAGCGTATTCGTCAGAAGCCTTATTACACTGCGCAAGCCATAATTGGCTGGACGTCGAGACATGTGCGTCGGGGAAGGGTATCCCTCCTACCCTATAAAGGGCCCGACACAGCGTCTCTGAGTCATTAAAACACCTCTTCTCGCTTTTCATCAGAAAGCTTACCTCAACACAACTGCATTTTCCAGAAATAGCTAAACTGTCCACAGACGTGAGCTTACAAGTCGCTCGCCGGGTGCTATTCTCGGGATTGTGCAGTGCTGACATTTTTCCTTTTCCTTCACCATAGCTAGAGGAAAATTATTAGGAGGGAGTAACGGGTACATCTGTTACATGGCTAACTTGTTCACGACCTAGTTAGCTGTATCCAAACAGTGACTAGTCGTCGGCAAGCTAGCCACCACGCTAGCTAGCTTTTTTTTTTTTACTTTGACAAGAAAGGTTTTTACTAGCTACACCAAGCTATCTATTCTAACCTGTCCTTTCGGAAACGGTATCCGGCCATCACACTGAGTGACACCATCGGAGATAGCCCACGCTAATCGCTAGCTATCAGACTAGCCTACCTCGCAATAGCATCCAAGCTATGGCGACAAAGGCATCTCCCACCCCAAACGAGGAGAAGCTCCGAGCACGAATCTGTTCTTGAGGAAATAAGATTTCGGCCAGGAACACCCACTCGGTGTGCTCCGCAAACTTTGGGCTACAACATGCCCAGGAAGCATTAGCCTCCCCCGGCTCCTGTCCACACTGTGCCTTCTTCACTGTGAAAAGCCTCCGTCGCAGGCTAGCACACCAAGCTAGCCTGAGTCAACAGGACCCTAACATGGGGACCGGTGCACCGGAGGTGATGGATATCCCCACGGAAGATTGTGGAGCAACGGCTAGTGCTAGCTGGGGTGACCAGCTTGACGCCATGGCCCTGCTACTGGAGGACTCCACGACCCCCCTACCGGGCTTCCTGATCGGAGATGACAGCGACTCCACAGAGCTTTCCGACAGTCACCTTTCGGAATCTTTGGTTGGAGAGGAATATTCCTTCATCCCCTCAGGCCAGGCCACCAATCCTCTTGCTGGGGATTCCAAAACTGAACCCGCAGGCAGGGCGCAATCCCCACCAGCTCTCGGTGTGGACCTGGAGGATGTGTGCAAACACGTGGCTAACTGGTGATTCCCTGGCCCAATACAGTAGCAGAGACCACCACGTCCCGCTACAAGGGTAAGAGGCTACCCAAAGCTAAATGGGCAGCCATGCAATTACTACCAGTCTTCCCAGAATGCCTGGAGGAGGTTACCCGTACCTGGAGTACACCTTTCTCCTCCAAGAACCCTGTCCAGGTTGGGTCAATGTTAGACTGTGTTGACATGACAGGGATTGGGCTGGCCCACATGCTCCCCATCGAACCCCTGGTGGCTTCCCATCTAAACCCCAGCTAGAAGTCCTCCATGATCTCGGCTGGCCCCACCTTACTGACTAAGTATGAGCACTTCCAGTCCTCTACAACAGAGAAGGTCTACAGGTTGGTTGCCACAGCGGTGAAGGCTCTCAGCACCGCCTCCAAGCTCTCGGCATACCAGGCTGAGCTACAGGAGGAGCTAGCGGTCACACCAGAGCTGGGTCTACAGGATGATATCTGAATGAACACAGTAAAGATTGTTCTGATTCCCATGCAGATAATCTGTTTCCTAGGTTTAATCCTGGATTCGGTATCGTTCAAAGCTCGGTGGAACGTATAAGAATATTCCAAGATTACCTAGCACTGTTTCGCAGAGGGAACCTTGTATCTTTCAAAACATGCCTAAGGCTACTAGGCCTGATGGCATCTGCTTTAGCAGTCATCCCATTAGGACGTTTGAATATGAGAGGGTTTCAACGATGGGTCTCTTCTCTGGGTCTGAGCCCAATACGTCACAAACATCACCATGTAAAGATCTCATTAGACTGCATGGTAGCACTGCACTCCTGGAGACACAGGACATGTCTGTCACAGGGTGCCCAGATGGACACTATTTTATCCAGAAAAGTAGTCACAACGGATGCATCTCTCTCGGGTTGGGGTGCAACCCACTTAGGGCAGAACAGTCAATGGGGTGTGGGGACCCCATCTCCATTCTGGAACTCCTTGCAGTGTCCCTAGCATTAAAGTCGTACCTCCTATTTCTGGAGGGTCGTCATGTTCTAGTCAGAACAGACAATACCACTGTTGTGGCTTACATAAACCGACAACGAAGACTGCGATCCCCTCACTTACACACTGGCACACAGACTGATTGTGTGGAGCAGTGTGCATCTCCAGTCACTGAGAGCTACGCATGTACCGGGAGTATTTAATCTGGGGGCAGATTTACTTTCCTCTATACGGAGAGTGGAAGCTTCACTCTTGAGGTAGCCAATCAGGTTTGGATGCACTTCGGCATTCCAGAAGTGGATCTTTACGCATCAATGGAGAATACTCAGTGTCCACAGTTTTTTTCCCTGAGGGATCGGAATGCACCGATGGGAGTGGACGCGTTGGCGCATGATTGGCCTTGTGTTCTCCAGTATGCATTTCCCCCACTGGCCCTGATTTCCCCCACCCTAGCCAGGGTGTGGGAGAAGGGGCTATTGCTAATACTAATAGCGCCACATTGGCCAGGGAAACACTAGCTAGCAGAGATCACTGAAGTACTATGTGGTCATCCGTGGCCCCTCCCCCTGCGTCGGGACCTACTGTGCGAGGCGCAAGGGGAGATTTTCCACCCTCGCCCGGAACTGTTGGCACTCTGGGGCTGGCCCGTGAATGGTGCAACTTGAACACTGCCGGGCTTCCTCAAAATGTAATTTAGACTATTCAGAGTGCTAGAGCCGCATCCACCAGGTCCCTTTATAATTATAAATGAAATCAAAGTTTATTTGTCATGTGCGCCGAAGGTGTAGACCTTGCAGTGAAATGCTTACTTACAGGTTCTAACAAATAGTGCAAAAAAGGTATTAGGTGATCAATAGGTAAGTAAAGAAATAAAAAACAACAGTAAAAAAGACGGTGAAAAAAACAGTAGCGAGGCTATAAAAGTAGTGAGGCTACATACAGACACCGGTTAGTCAGGCTGATTTGAGATAGTATGTACATGTAGATATGATTAAAGTGACTATGCTTATATAATGAACAGAGAGTAGCAGTAGCGTAAAAAGAGGGGTTGACGGGTGGTGGTGGGAGGGGCACACAATGCAAACAGTCCGGGTAGCCATTTGATTATGATTCTTATGGCTTGGTGGTAAAAACTGTTGAGAAGCCTTTCTGTCCTAGACTTGGCACTCCGGTACCGCTTGCCATGTGGTAGTAGAGAGAACAGTCTATGACTGGGGTGGCTGGGGTCTTTGACAATTTTTAGGGCCTTCCTCTGACACCGCCTGGTGTAGAGGTCCTGGATGGCAGGCAGCTTAGCCCCAGTGACGTACTGGGCCGTACGCACTACCCTCTGTAGTGCCTTGCGGTCGGAGGCCTAGAGCAATTGCCGTACCAGGCAGTGATGCAACCAGTCAGGATGCTCTCGATGTTGCAGCTTTTGAGGATCTCAGGACCCATGCCAAATCTTTTTAGTCTCCTGAGGTGGAATAGGCTTTGTCGTGCCCTCTTCACGACTGTCTTGGTGTGTTTGGACCATTCTAGCTTGTTGTTGATGTGGACACCAAGGAACTTGAAGCTCTCAACCTGCTCCACTACAGCCCCGTCGATGAGAAAGGGGGCGTGCTCGGTCCTCCTTTTCCTGTAGTCCACAATCATCTCCTTAGTCTTGGTTACGTTGAGGGATAGGTTGTTATTCTGGCACCACCCGGTCAGGTCTCTGACCTCCCCCCTATAGGCTGTCTCGTTGTTGTCGGTGATCAGGCCTACCACTGTTGTGTCGTCTGCAAACCTAATGATGGTGTTGGAGTCGTGCCTGGCCATGCAGTCGTGAGTGAACAGGGAGTACAGGAGGGGACTGAGCACGCACCCCTGAGGGGCTCCAGTGTTGAGGATCAGCGTGGCAGATGTGTTGCTACCTACCCTCACCACCTGGGGGCGGCCCGTCAGGAAGTCCAGGATCCAGTTGCAGAGGGAGGTGTTTAGTCCCAGGATCCTTAGCTTAGTGATGAGCTTTGAGGGTACTATGGTGTTGAATGCTGAGCTGTAGTCAATGAATAGCATTCTCACATAAGTGTTCCTTTTGTCCAGGTGGGAAAGGGCAGTGTGGAGTGCAATAGAGATTGCATCATCAGGGGATCTGTTTGGGCGGTATGCAAATTGGAGTGGGTCAAAGGTTTCTCTGATAATTGTGTTGATATGAGCCATTACCAGCCTTTCAAAGCACTTCATAGGTACGGATGTGAGTGCTACGGGTCTGGAGTCATTTAGGCAAGTTGCCTTTGTGGTCTTGGGCACAGGGACTATGGTGGTCTGCTTGAAACATGTTGGTATTGCATACTCATTCAGGGACATGTTGAAAATATCAGTGAAGACACCTGCCAGTTGGTCAGCACATGCCCGGAGCACACGTCCTGGTAATCTGTCTGGCCCCGCAGCCTTGTGTATGTTAACCTGTTTAAAGGTCTTACTCACATCATCTACGGAGAGCGTGATCACACAGTCGTCCGGAACAGCTGATGCTCTCATGCATGCCTCATTGTTGCTTGCCTCGAAGCGAGCATAGAAGTGATTTAGCTCGTCTGGTAGGCTCGTGTCACTGGGCAGCTCGCGGCTGTGCTTCCCTTTGTAGTCTGTAATAGTTTGCAAGCCCTGCCACATAAGACGAGCGTCAGAGCCGGTGTAGTGTGATTCAATCGTAGCCCTGTATTGATGCTTTGCCTGTTTGATGGTTCGTCGCAGGGCATAGCAGGATTTCCTGTAAGCTTCCGGGTTAGAGTCCTGCACCTTGAAAGCGGCAGCTCTACCCTTTAGCTCAGTGTGAATGTTGCCTGATAAAGCCAGTGACTGATGTGGTGTACTCCTCAATGCCATTGGAAGAATCCCGGAACATGTTCCAGTCTGTGATAGAAAAACAGTCCTGTAGTTTAGCATCTGCTTCATCTGACCACTTTTTTATAGACCGAGTCACTGGTGCTTCCTGCTTTAATTTTAGCTTGTAAGCAGGAATCAGGAGGATAGAGTTGTGGTCGGATTTACCAAATGGAGGGCGAGGGAGAGCTTTGTACGTGTCTCTCAGTGTGGAGTACAGGTGATCTAGATTTTCTTTCCCTTTGGTTGCACATTTAACATGTTTACATTCAAAGTCCATAGACACACAACATATCTTGGATAGAAATACCCTTAAATAAATCCCAGGACGTAGCCATTCCTCTAGTGGAATGTTCCCATAGGCCAGTAGGAGACTGAAGCCAGGGGACCTGGAACCACCAGCCTGAGGAGGGAATCATGAAAGGAGGGTGAGATCCGGTAGTTGATCGGGAGTTTGAGACGATAGATTACCTCATTGACCCTCCAGCGGACCTTGAAGGGCCCCACAAACCAGTGGCTCAGCTTCTGGCAGGGTAGGTGGAGCGGGAGGTTCCTGGTAGATAGCCAGATGCAATCTCCAGGATGGAACACAGGAGCCTCAGGATCAGGTGGTCTGCATGATCCTTCTGACGGCGGATGGAACCACTCATCCACTGCAGGAGCCTCGGTCTGGCTGATATCCCAGGACACGCTGGAAGGGAGTCCAGCCGGTGGGGGAGTGTCAAAGTGAGTTCTGGGCGTATTCCGACCAGGGAAGGAGCCGGGCCCACTTCCCCTGCTGGTCCTGGCAGTGACTCCTTAGGAACCTCCCCAGCTCCTGGTTGGTTCTCTCCACCTGCCTGTTGGACTGAGGCCGGTACCCGGATGTGAGGCTGACCGTGACCCCCAGCTTCTCCAAAAAGGCTTTCCAGACCCGCGATGTGAACTGGGGACCACGGTCAGAAACAATGTCCTCAGGAAGGCCATAGTAAGAAGACCTGCTGGAATAGTGCCCCAGCGACCTGGGTAGGTAGACCAGAGAGAGGGATAAAACGGCAGGATTTACACAATCTATCAATAACAACCATAATAGTGGTAAAACCCATCAGAAAGAGGGAGATCAGTTACAAAGTCTATGGACAGATGTGACCAAGGCCGCTGAGGTTCGGGAAGGGGAATTTGTTTCCCTGCTAGAGCATACCGGGGAGATTTGGATTGGGTACATAGGAGCATGAGTTGACATAGTGGGCGATAAGCAAGAAGCAAATGGGAAAGCTCAGTACTTACAGCTTCACTATACCATTGTTAATTGGAAATAAAACCTTTGAATGTAAAGAAGTACTTTTTTATTTAGTAGTTACGATGAATGCAGCTCAAAGAGCATGAACTGATACGATTGATTAATTTGGGAGGTATTTTTTCTGACTGAGTTGAAACATGATTACCAGAATACATTTTGTCTTTCAATTCAATAGCGTTTCAATAACACAATTTAATTAGATTTGTATTAATAATGTAATGTAAAAATAACCTGTTTCCATTAGGTATAACTATTGGCATTAATCTAGTCTTTTTTTTATTTACCCCTTTTTCTCCCCAATTGTGCTATCCAATTGGTAGTTACAGTCTTGTCTCATCGCTGCAACTCCCGTACGGATTCGGGAGAGGCAAAGGTCAAGAGCCGTACGTCCTCTGAAACACAATCCAACCAAGCCACACTGCTTCTTGACACAATGCCCACTTAACCTAGAAGCCAGCCACACCAATGCGTCGGAGGAAACATCGTACACCTGGCGACCATGTCAGCATGCACTGCGCCCGGCCCGCCACAGGAGTCACTAGTGCGCGATGGGACAAGGACATCCTTGCCGGCCAAACCCTCCCCTAACCCGGACGATGCTGGGCCTATTTTTCCCCGCCCCATGGGTCTCCCGGTCGCGGCCAGCTGCGACAAAGCCTGGACTCAAACCCATAATCTCTAGTGGCACAGCTGTGTTTAGACCACTGCACCACTCGAGAGGCCTGCACTCATCTAGTCTACAAGAAGGGTAGGGTGAGTCAAAATGGTTTTTACTACTTGTGCGCGAGCACACACACAGGTACCACCTGTATATAGCCTCGTTACTGTTATTTTATTGTTGCTCTTTAATTATGTGTTATTTAAAAATATATATATATATATGTTTTTTTTATTCTTTCATTTTTTACTTCAGTTTATTTTAGTAAATACTTTAACAATTGTTTTTCATAAAACTGCATTGTTGCCTGTGGGCTTGTAAGTAAGCATTTCACTGTAAGGTCTACACCTGTTATACGGGGCGCATGTGACAAATAACATTTGCTTTGATACACACAAAAAAAATCAGTACCATGGATAGCCACATGATATATAACAAAGTCGATTGGACTAAATTGTTTTTGTTTTCACTGTATTAGACTAAGCATATGTGACTAGTTTCAGGAAACTAGGCGTATGTCGCAAGTCACAACTTCACAGGAGAGGCATTTGAACGTTTATTTTTATATTTAATAAAAAAAAAAATTTTTTGGCAGAAATGCATTCTGGAATATTTGGACTTTCATGTGCCTTAATGATAAATATGAATAAAGTTGTTCAATTACGAGCCTAGTTGGTTGAGCCACATAAAAAGTCAGGAACCTTCCTGCTAGCCATGATTGGTTGAGAAAATGAAAGGGCTGGACATTCCGAGACATTAGTTTTGGATTGATCTGCCGTGTACAGCCTTGGCCAAAAGTTTTGAGAATGACACAAATATAAATTTTCACAAAGTCTGCTGCCTCAGTTTGTATGATGGCAATTTGCATATACTCCAGAATGTCATGAAGAGTGATCAGATGAATTGCAATTAATTGCAAAGTCCCTCTTTGCCATGCAAATGAACGGAATCCCCAAAAAACATTTCCACTGCATTTCAGCCCAGCTGACATCATGTCAGTGATTCTCTCGTTAACACAGGTGTGATTGTTGACAAGGACAAGGCTGGAGATCACTCTGTCATGCTGATTGAGTTTGAATAACAGACTGGAAGCTTCAAAAGGAGGGTGGTGCTTGGAATCATTGTTCTTCCGCTGTCAACCATGGTTTCCTGCAAGGAAACACGTGCCACAACCATTGCTTTGCACAAAAAGGACTTCACAGGCAAGTAAGATTGCACCTAAATCAACCACTTATCAGATCATCAAGAACTTCAAGGAGAGCGGTTCAATTGTTGTGAAGAAGGCATTAGGGCGCCCAAGAAAATTCAGCAAGCGCCAGGACCGTCTCCTAAAGTTGATCCAGCTGTGGGATCGGGGCACCACCAGTACAGAGCTTGCAGGTGTGAGTGCATCTGCACGCACAGTGAGGCGAATACTTTTGGAGGATGGCCTGGTGTCAAGAAGGGCAGCAAAGAAGCCACTTCTCTCCAGGAAAAACATCAGGGAAAGGCTGATATTCTGCAAAAGGTACAGGGTTTGGACTGCTGAGGACTGGGGTAAAGTCATTTTCTCTGATGAATCCCCTTTCCGATTGTTTGGGGCATCTGAAAAAAGCTTGTCCGGAGAAGACAAGGTGAGCGCTACCATCAGTCCTGTGTCATGCCAACAGTAAAGAATCCTGAGACTATTCATGTGTGGGGTTGCTTCTCAGCCAAGGGAGTGGGCTCACTCCCAATTTTGCCTAAGAACACAGCCATGAATAAAGAATGATGTGGCCCAGAAGTTAATTGACAGCATGCCAGGGCGGATTGCAGAGGTCTTGAAAAAGAAGGGTCAACACTGCAAATATTGACTCTTTGCATCAACTTCATGTAGACTCTTTGCATCAACTTCATGTAATTGTCAATAAAAGCCTTTGACACTTATAAAATGCTTGTAATTATACTTCAATGTTCAATAGTAACATCTGACAAAAATATCTAAAGACACTGAAGCAGCAAACTGTGGAAATTAATATATGACTGTAGTATCTTCTGTCTATAAAATGAGCTGCTAGTTATGTGTAGATAATCCTTTCTACTGAAGTTTTCAAAATATATAGCGATAACCATGGAGAAATGCAAATGTGTTGCTACTGCTCTCAACCAGAGTGACTTGACACAACAGGCCAAGCAAGCTGTACAAACAAAACATAAAACGACACAGGACGTCTTATTTAAATGAAAGGAGTTGCAGTCTGCCGTGAAGCGTTAATAACTACTTAGGGAGCTCTGCTTCTTGGCAATATCACAGCGTTGTCAGTTTTCAAAAAGGCTTTACTGCGAAAGCACAACATTTGATTGTTTGAGGATAGCACCTCTAATATTTCTGCATTAGCATAAATTCATAAACCAGTGCGGTTCACACAAAACCCATTTCACAGCGAAAACAAATCCCTTACCGTTTGAAGAACTTCTGCTGAGGGCTTCCCAAGTGTCCAAGGAAGACATCCAATGGTTCTTTTGTTAGAAAAAGTCATTTATTATATCCATAAATCTCCGCTTGGTTGGCGCGTTATGATCATATAATCCACCGTTGAGTCGCCCATTGAACCGTGAAGAGAACACGTTCAAATTATACCTATAAACTTTCTACAAACAAATCAAACATTATTTTTAATGTATCCTTAGGTATCCTTTTCTGTATATTTGTTGTAATATTTAAACCGGATGATAACGTGAACAATAGGAAAGAAAAATAAAGTGGTGCGCGTTCACAATCTCGCGCGCATCAAACCTTGTTTACAAAAGTGGTCCCCTGACCATTTCCTGTTCCTATCCGTTCTGCTTACTCCAATCGATCCCAGTCTTTGTATAGAGACTGCTGACATCTAGTGGAAGCCATAGGTACTGCAGTCTCAGTCCTACATAACATTGTATGCAATAGGCAACTTGGAGAAGAAGGTTATCTACAAAAAAAACTGCAAATCCGGATGGATTTTCCTCTGGTGTTTGCCTGCTATATCAGTTCTGTTATACTCACATACATTATTATATGTTTCCTATTCAATAGTACTAATTATGTGCATATCCTATTTTCTGGGCCTGAGTGGCAGGCATTTTACTTTGGGCACGCCAGACTCTCCAAAACCGTCACCTATGCAGCCGCTCCCTAAGAAGTTAATCCATGTATACGGTAAGAGTCTAGCTGACGTACAGTTTCAGATATTATTTGTTTCACGGCAGACTGCAATTTAAAGCTTACTGTTAGCTAGCTATGACAATATGACAACGGTTTGTATTGCTAGTACTCTATGGATTTGGGATCATAGTTCATTGTTTAGCTAGCTAGCTACATGTCTAAACAAATTACCAAGTTAAAGCATACTGTCAGCTCCCTAGCTGATGTTAGATGGCTGGATTGCTAGCTAACATTGTGTGTATGATCTGTCTAGTACTATTATCTTAGAAATCCATTTGCATTGCTAGTTATAGCCTAATGTGAGTTAGCTAACTAGCTAACAAAGAACCTATTTGGTTAACTTTAGCTAACCATGACAGTCAGTTTGTATTGCTAGTACTGCAAGTCTAAACAAAAGACTCCACTTTGCCAGATGATTACATGACCCATCAAGTTAGTTACAGCTATCTATTGTATAATAATGCTAAAATATTTGTATCTGGAATTTGTCTTTCAGCATCAGTATAACACAACTGACTCTCCTCTACCAGGAGAACGGTCTAATGCCTCCCATCAAAAAGAGAGCTGGCCCAAGCAAGCACATATATTACCAGGACGCCACCCAGGACACAAACTTTGGTGGAAAGCTGTTGCCATCTCATGTGACAAAAGCAGTGGTGTGGCATCTCTACAAGGAATCAATGACAACACTTGGTATGCAAAGCATAAACACGTTTTGATGATTTAATTGACCTCCAACATGATTGCCACTACTTTTATTGATCTCACATTATTTCTGTATTTTCCAGAGGTACATGTAATCGGGCTGTCATCCTTCAGGAATCTGTCGAATCTGTCGTCCACTCACTGTCAACTGCGTTTATTTTCAGCAAACTTAACATGTGTAAATATTTGTATGAACATAACAAGATTCAACAACTGAGACATAAACTGAACAAGTTCCACAGACATGTGACTAACAGAAATTGAATAATGTGTCCCTGAACAAAGGGGGGGGGGGGGGGGGGTCGAAATCAAAAGTAACAGTCAGTATCTGGTGTGGCCACCAGCTGCATTAACTTGTTGGGGAGCGGCAGCAGTGGTGTCGGTTTTGGAGAGTCTGGCGTGCCCAAAGTAAAATGCCTGCCACTCATGCCCAGAAACTAGGATATAACTAGGATAATTAGTACTATTGGATAGAAAACACTCTGAAGTTTCTAAAACTGTAAAAAAAATGTCTGTGAGTATAACAGAACTGATATAGCAGGCGAAAACCCGAGGAATTTCTGTCCGGAAAAATGTTTTGTGACATGCCCTCTTTACCAATAGTTGTCTATGGGATTTGCTGTAAACCAGGACCCAGGTTGCAGTACCTATGGCTTCCACTAGATGCCAACAGTCTTTAGACAAGGTTTCATGAGTTTACCTTGAAAAACAACCTGATAGAAGAAGATTATATAAGTGGATGGAGGAAGTGGCTTTTGTGTTTTCCACACGAGACCGTGAGCGCGCTCCTCAGGATTTGTCTTTTCTATCGCCCAGGTTATTATCTGTGTGAATTATTATAGTTAATATACATAAGTGTACCTAAGGATACATTATAAACAATGTTTGATTTGTTTGGACAAAGTTGATAGGTATATTTTGAACGCTTTCTCTTCACTGTACAATGGGCGAGTGGATTTTCTGACGCACCAAACCAAACAGAGATTTATGGATATAAACAATGACTTTTTCTAACAAAAGGAACATTGGATGTCTTGCTTGGACACTTCGGATGCCCTCAGCAGAAGATCATCAAAGGTAAGCAATTTATTTTAGCTCTTTTTATGTGTTTTGTGAGACCCGCGCTGGTTATGAAATTATGCTAATGCAGAAAATATGCGGGGCGCTGTCCTCAGACAATCAAATGTTCTGCTTTCGCCGTGAAGCCTTTTTGAAATCTGACAACGCTGTGAGATTGCCAAGAGTCTAAGCTTTTGAAGAGTATGCAACACTTGTATATTGATGAATGTTTTATAATTATACATTTGGATTTTGAATTTGGCACCTTACATTTTTCCGGGTAGTGTCGGGATTGCGCCCCAATGATCCCTAAGAGGTATTAAGTACTGCAGTGCATCTCCTCCTCATGGACTGCACCAGATTTGCCAGTTCTTGCTGTGAGATGTTACCTCACTCTTCCACCAAGGCACCTGCAAGTTCCCGGACATGTCTGGGGGGAATGGCCCTAGCCTTTACCCTCCGATCAAACAGGTCGCAGACGTGCTCAATGGGATTGAGATCCGGGCTCTTCGCTGGCCATGGCAGAACACTGATATTCCTGTCTTGCAGGAAATCACGCACAGAACGAGCTGTATGGCTGGTGGCATTGTTATGCTGGAGGGTCATGTCAGGATGAGCCTGCAGGAAGGGTACCACATGAGGGAGGAGGATGTCTTCCCTGTAACGCACAGCGTTGAGATTGCCTGCAATGACAACAAGCTCAGTCCGATGATGCTGTCACACACCGCCCCAGACCATGACGGACCCTCCACCTCCAAATCGATCCCGTTCCAGAGTACAGTCCTCGGTGTGACGCTCATTCCTTCGACGATAAACGCGAATCCAACCATCATCCCTGGAGAGACAAAACTGCGACTCCTCAGTGAAGAGCACTTTTTGCCAGTCCTGTCTGGTCCAGCGACGGTGGGTTTGTGCCCATAGGCAACGTTGTTGCCGGTGATGTCTGGTGAGGACCTGCCTTACAACAAGCCTACAAGCCCTCAGTCCAGCCTCTCAGCCTATTGCGAATAGTCTGAGAACTGATAGAAGGATTGTGCGTTCATTGTGTAACTCGGGCAGTTGTTGTTGCCATCCTGTAACTGTCCGCAGGTGTGATGTTCGGATGTACCGATCCTGTGCAGGTGTTGTTACACGTGGTCTGCCACTGCGAGGACAATCAGCTGTCCGTCCTGTCTCCCTGTAGCGCTGTCTTAGGATTCTTACAGTATGGACCTTGCAATTTATTGTGCTGGCCACATCTGCAGTCCTCATGCCTCCTTGCAGCATGCCCAAGGCATGTTCACGCAGATGAGCGGGGTACCTAGGCATCTCGTTAGTGTCCTAAGTTTTCATAACTGACATTAATTGCCTACCGTCTGTAAGCTGTTAGTGTCTTAACGACCGTTCCATAGGTGCATGTTCATTAATTGTTTATGGTTCATTGAACAAGCATGGGAAACCATGTTTAACCTGTTACAGATCCAATCCCGTAAACGGGTTCGATTTTGACAACATCCGGTGAAATGCAGAGCGCCAAATTCTAATTACAAAAATACTCATTTCAAACATTAATGAAAATACAAGTGCTGCACACCCTTCAAAAGCTTAGAATCTTGTTAATCTAACAGCGTTGTCAGATTAAAAAAAAAGGCTTCACTGCGAAAGCAGAACATTTGATTGTCTGAGGACAGCGCCCCGCTCAAATATTCAATTAGTATAGCTGTCACAAAGCAGAGCTGTCACAAAACTCAAAAATAGCACAAAGCTTAACTTTGATGATCTTCATATGATGGCATACCCAAGCGTCCAGGTTACACAATAAAAGGTCCTTTTGTTCGATAAAGTTCCTCTTTATATCCATAAAGCTCCGTTTGGTTGGCGCGTTTTGTTCAGTAATCCACCTACCCAAAGGCGTTCATCCATGCAGACAAACGATATCCCAAAAGTACCCGTAAAGTTCGTCGAAAAAAGTCAAACAGCATTTGTAATCAATACTCAGATACCCTAAAATGAATATAAACTATAATATTTCAGACAAAATATAACCTGTTGCATAGAAGAGAAAAATAACTAAGCGCACATTCCCTGTTACGCGCAAAATCCAAAACAGGACACTTGACGTGGACTCAGGAAGAAGTGGTCTTACTTCAAACCTTTTTCTAAAGACTGTTGCCATTTAGTGGAATCTGGGGGTTAAACAAAAAGGCTTTGAATAGCTGGCCTATTGAAAACAGTGTGATATGACTGATTCAGACATCCCGGATGGATTATGCTCGGGTTTTAGCCTGCCATATCAGTTTCGTTATTCTCACAGACATTATTTTAACAGTTTTAAAAACTTCAGAGTGTTTTCTATCCAAAGCTACTAATTATATGCATATCCTAGCATCTGGGCCTGAGTAACAGGCAGTTTACTTTGGGCACGAACTTCAAAATACTGCCCCCTAGCCCTAAGAAGTTAAACCCTTTACAATGAAGATCTGTGAAGTTATTTGGAGTTTTACGAATGATCTTTGAAAGACAGGGTCCTGAAAAAGGGACGTTTATTTTTTTGCTGAGTTTAGATAGATAGATACAGTTGAAGTCGGAAGTTTACATGCACATGAGTCATTAGAACTCGTTTTTCAACCACTCCACAAATTTCTTGTTAAACAACTATAGTATCTATATGCACAGTAAAACAAGTCCTATATCGTCATAACCTGAAAGGCCGCTCAGCAAGGAAGAAGCCACTGCTCCAAAACCGCCATAAAAATGCCAGACTACAGTTTGCAACTGCACATCGGGATAAAGATCATACTTTTTGGAGAAATGTCCTCTGGTTTGATGAAACAAAAATAGAACTGTTTGGCCATAATGACCATCGTTATGTAGGAAGGATAAAGGGGGAGGCTTGCAAGCCGAAGAACACCATCCCAATCGTGAAGCACAGGGGTGACAGCATCATGTTGTGGGGGTGCTTTGCTACACGAGGGACTGGTGCACTTCACAAAATAGATGGCATCATGAGGAAAGAAAATTATGTGGATATATTGAAGCAACTTCTCAAGACATCAGTCAGGAAGTTAAAGCTTGGTCGCAAATGGGTCTTCCAAATGGACAATGACCCCAAGCATACTTCCAAAGTTGTGGCAAAATGGCTTAAGGACAACAAAGTCAAGGTATTGGAGTGGCCATCACATAGCCCTGACCTCAATCCCATAGAAAATGTGTGGGCAGAACTGAAAAAGCGTGTGCGAGTAAGGAGGCCTACAACCCTGACTCAGTTACACCAGCTCTGTCAGGAGGAATGGACCAAAATTCACCCAACTTATTGTGGGAAGCTTGTGGAAGGCTACCCGAAATGTTTGACCCAAGTTAAACAATTTAAAGGCAATGCTACCAAATACTAATTGAGTGTATTTAAACTTCTGACTCACTGGGAATGTGATGAAAGAAATAAAAGCTGAAATAAATCTCTACTAATATTCTGACATTTCACATTCTTAAAATAAAGTGGTGATCCTAACTGACCTAAAACAGGAATTTTTTACTAGGATTAAATGTCAGGAATTTTTAAAAACTGAGTTTAAATTTATTTAAACGTAAGTTGTATGTAAACTTCTGACTTCAACTGTTGATAGATATAAACACACACACACACATATATATAAACTTAGCAAAAAAAGAAACGTCCCTCAATCTACACACAATACCCATAATGACGAAGCAAAAACAGGTTTAGACATTTTAACAAATGTATTAAATTAAAAACTGATATGTATTTACCCATGCACAGCTACTGCAAACAGCTTGTGTTGTACCTATCTGTAACATAATTGTATTAGTAGATAAATAGAACTACCATAACCATGCTCTACCCAAAAACAATGGAGACCCTAGTTGTGTGTCTTTCCAAGACCCGACACAACATAAGGAAATGAGCTCATTACTTTATTCAGCACATTCTTAACTTCTTAGGGAGTGACTCCCAAGGTGACGGTTTTGGAGAGTCTGGCGTGCCCAAAGTAAAATGCCTCCCACTCAGGCCCAGAAAATAGGATATGCACATAATTAGTACTATTGGATAGGAAACACTCTGAAGTTTCTAAAAGTGTTAACATAATGTCTGTGAGTATAACAGAACGGATATAGCAGCCGAAAATCCGAGGAATTTCTGTCCTGGAAAAAGTGTTTTTGACACATTGCCTCATTTTGAACCCCTCCCTATTGAAAACAGCCATTTCTGGGAGTAAGATTGCAGTACCTATTGCTTCCACTGGATGTCAACAGTCTCTAGACAGTGTTTGGTGATGTTTAGTTGCTCTGGGTGGTAATAGAAGAAGAATTTCGAACTAGTCATCAGATGTAAACAGAAGAGGAAGCTAGTTCACGGGCTCGCGCGCGCTGTGTTTTTTTCCTTTCCTATCATCCAGTTTATAATCCGGTTGAAATATTATAGTAAATATACATAAACGTTCTCCTAAGGATACATTATCAATGACGTTTGATTGTTCTTGTACAAGTGTACAGGTATAGGTTGAACGCGTTCTCTTCACGGTTCAATGGGCGAGTGGACGCTGTATTTTATGAACATAACGCGCCAACCAAACAGAGATTTATGGATATAATAAATGACTTTTTCTAACAAAAGAACCATTGGATGTCTTCGTTGGACACTTGGGAAGCCCTCAGCAGAAGTTCTTCAAAAGGTAAGGGATTTGTTTTCGCTGTGAAATGTGTTTTGTGTGAACCGCAATGGTTTATGAATTTATGCTAATGGAAAATATTGGAGGTGCTACCCTCAAACAATCAAATGTTGTGCTTTCGCCGTAAAGCCTTTTTGAAATCTGACAACGCTGTGATATTGCCAAGAAGCAGAGCTTTTGATGACTATGCAACACTTGTACACTTGCTAGCGCCCCACCACTCCGTAAGTAGTTAAAGCGGGAAAAGATCTTTGGATACAGGTCATGGGTATGTGACACTATGAAGTCTGAGGTGGCCTTGGCAAAACTAGAAGCTTCCTTCCTTTTTCCTGCATCCACAAGGCATTCGACAAGGTGTCTGCATGTACAGAGACAATAGATACAACAATCACTATACTCTGCGCATCAACACAAATTGTTGTACTCAAGTATATTCCTTTTTTCTGATTCATCAATTTTCAGAGTCATAATAGAGGGACATTACCGATCGTTAATGTATGATGAGACAGAGCATGACATCCAACTGTAGTCTGGCTGGACCATCAGGAAGTAGAGCACCAAGGCATAGAACACCAAAAAGTGGTATTTGTCCAAAAGTAAAGAGGATGAGGGAGAGAATAAAGAAATATGAATCACTTACATAGCGGAAAAACGCTATCTGATCTTTTTAGTGCAGTTATACAGTACATCTCAATTTAGGTGTTTAGGTGTTTAAGTGTTGACCTTGGGATGAAAATCCCTACACTCTTAGAAAAAAAGGTGCTAAGTAGAACCATACGGGGTTCTTTGGTTTGTCCCCATAGGGGAACCGTTTTTGGTGCTGTTCGTTCTGAACAGAACCATACTTTTTTTTGTTCCGTTCCACTGTTCCAACCAGCAAAATAAAGTTCTGAACCGGTTTGAACCCCCATTTTTTTTATTGTTACTTTCTGTTCCTTTTGAAACCTCTGAAATATATTTGTTTGCACATTTAGCTCGATATTAAATTACTTCACCAATGGATATAGCAGCTTGCTATGGAGCGGGCAAGCTATGTACATGCACTGAACAGGTAAGTGTAATGTAGGGTGCGACAGGGGACTTTACATTTTTGCAAGTGAAGAGAGCACTGGGAATCTTGTTAGTATGACAATTAGGTCCACAGAATTATACCTATGAAAGAACTATGAATGTATTTTAATTTCAGAAAGTTGTCTTAACTAACATTGGACCAGAGCTAGCCCTTGATCATGACTCTCAATTCCATTATATTGAACATAATGCCGCCTAGAGCTTTCGAGAGCTAAACCAGAGCTAGCTAACAAGCTAGCTTGGTAACAAGCGTGTGTGTGCAGAGTGGCACCAGAATTAAAATAAAAACATGTCTTACCTTTTTGTAGTTAATAAATCCAATGTAAAACGTGATAACTATATTATCCTTAACAAGCATTGAAAAAGTGAATCCATTGTTCTGTAATTAAATCTCTTTTCCAAATTTCTGAATCACATTGCAGGTTATAGATGTTAAAGGTTCTATGTAGAACCCTTTGCTTTACAAAGAACCCTTGTCTTTCAAAAATGGTTCTTCTGATCAAAACGATTATTGGTAGAACCCTATCCCTCCTAAAATAACCCTTTTGGAACCCTTTTTTCTATGAGTGTATGAATTGCAAATGAACGTATACAGTACAATATAACAGTCTTTTAATGAGTCACTGGAGAGTTTATCCCTATGGTAAATCTCCATTTGGAGTACAGCAATTACTGGCTTACAGGCCACCAGGGGGGGAATTTGAGTGTTGCTAATTTATCCACCAGGGATGACGGCATACATTACTCTGGGCTGTGCTAGATATGTATTCCCTTTGGTCTTAATTGGGATCGTTCCGGCAGCCCTTTATTGATACATCAAATTAAATATTAGAACTGTAATAAAGGCACCTAAAGGCTCTCAGACCATTAAAAACAAGATTCTCTGGTCTGATAAAACCAAGATTGAACTCTTTGGCCTGAATGCCAAGCGTCACACATCTGGAGGAAACCTGGCACCATCCCTACGGTGAAGCATGGTGGTGGCAGCATCATGCTGTGGGGATGTTTTCAACGGCAGGGACTGGGAGACTAGCCAGGATCGAGGCAAAGATGAACAGAGCAAAGTACAGAGACATCCTTGATGAAAACCTGCTCCAGACCGTTCAGGACCTCAGAATGGGGCGAAGTTTCACCTTCCAACTGGACAACGACACTAAGCATACAGCCAAGACAACATAGAAGTGGCTTCGGAACAAGTCCTGAATGTCCTTGAGTGGTCCAGCCAGAGCCTGGACTTGAACCCAATCCAACATCTCTTGAGAGACCTGAAAATAGCTGTGCAGCAACGCTCCGCATCTAACCTGACAGAGCTTGAGAGGATCTGCTGAGAAGGGAGAAACTCCCCAAATATAGGTGTGCCAAACTTGTAGTGTCATACCCAAGAAGACTCAAGGCTTTAATCACTGCCAAAGGTGCTTCAACAAATTACTGAGTAAAGGGTCTGAATACTTATGTAAATGTGATATCAGTTTTTAATTTTAATAAATTAGCAAAAATTTCTAAAAACCAGTTTTTGCTTTGTCATTAACAGGTATTGTGTGTAGATTGATGTGGGGAAAAAACTATGTAAGGTTGTAATGTCTTCTACATTTTTTTCGTTATTAAAGCTGTAACGTAACAAAATGTGGAAAAGGTCAAGGGGTCTGAATACTTTCTGTATAGATACACGTCCATTTTATAAATAGTATTACTGCATGATATGATTGCATTTTGCTCCCCCCGTCGCCCTAAGATGAACGGTTTTGACAACTAAAGTCTTGCTTCACTACACACTTCACTGCTTTGATTGGTGCAGCTAAACCACAAATGTATAAACTATAATGAACAGGCACCAGCAAAATAACATTCAAGGAACTTGTTTATCTATTTTCTTGTGCAGTTGTTACATTTGTGCTGTGTTTCGTGTCCGATGCTCTCAGGGTGTTGTTACATGTAATATCAAATTTTATTCGGCACATTCTTCGGAAACAACAGGTGTAGAATAAACGTGAAATACTTACTTACGGGGCCTTCCCAACAATGCAGATAGAAATAAATAGAGAAATAACAGAAAAGTAAAACCCCTAATAATAAAAGTAATAATAAATACACAATGAGTAACGATAACTTGGCTATATACACAGGGTACCAGTACCCCATGTATATACGGAGCAGTCTTTGATGGGATTTCACGTAAGTCTTCTGAAAGGTGTCATGAATAATGCTGAATCTTGTTAAACACGTACATTCTTGAGATTTGCCCCATCTAATATTGCTGTTGGCAAGAATAAGGTATTATTCAACCATTGCTTATGGCCCATGGATCTCTGAGAAAAAGACCATAACTGTGATTCTTATTCACTCTGACTTTTCTATGCTTTCCACCCTGACCCAAATAGTCTATTATAAACAGAAATCTCAGCATCTTAACCGCAACATCTTTTGTCATTAGCTGGAGTCTCTAATTGCTGTAAACAAATATGGCTCATTAGGAATGCAACAGTATTTTAAAGTGTTGATAAGATTTGATTTACTTAACAACATAGGCCTTTCCCTTCTGCATCATGTACAATGCTCTACTGGGTGTAGTTTACATAGGAGACGAATGGGGCTTGGCATAAGCTAAAGGGACATTAAGATCTGCCAGGCAGAAATTTGGCTACAGGCAGGATTTTATACAAGTTCATTTTCCAACGTTTGACCTCAAACACACCTATTACTCACCTCAGTAACCTATTCAGTAATTGTAAAAACACAGTTAAAGCATCTAAGAATTTGTTGTTTTCAACACTTCATTGTCCTATTTTGGCTTTACCAGAGTTGTACACAATAAGTACGGTATTTAGAGACTTTGCGAGTCTCCCTTTGACATCAGTGAATGATTCACTAAAACATCTGAGTTTTAAATACAGCCTATAGCCAATTTCCGGTCAATCAGAAACTCTTTCTCCATTAGGCTTCCAGAATGTTCTTGCATGCTATGGTTCTCCCCAATCTCTCCTACTGCATCACCAGCTGGTCACAAGCAGGAGGAGAGGAACTTCATCACTTGATTTTCTATAGCTAACAAAGTAGATAGTAAGTATTGTCATTGAAGACTTTTCTAACGTTAGCAAAATAGAATAGCAAGTTACAATATCTAGTTTAATGTTAGAAATTGGATATTAAACGTTTTATAGCTTGTAGTTTACTGTTTGCAGCTAAGTAGCTAGCTAGATAACTAGCTAGGCTAAGAGTAGGTTATCGTTAGCTTATTTTAACGTCGGTATCAATAGTGAAGACTATTTGTCAAATATAAAATATATACTTTCTCTGTAAAAAATGGTGAGGAACTAACGTTAGCTAGCTAAATCAATTCATCAGCTGGGCTCCACACATGCAAGATACTAGCTAGCTAACGTTAGCAAACAGTTGTCATCATGTGTCATATACAGATGAAGTCGGAAGTTAGGTTGGAGTCATTAAAACTTGTTTTTCAACAACTCCACAAATTTCTTGTTAAGTTATGGCTAGGTGTCCCGCTAGCGGGACCAAAGTCGAAAACATCCGGTGAAATTGGAGGACGTGCAATTCAAATAAAAAGTTGTAATATTAAACATTCATGAAAATACAAGTGTCTTACTTTATTCAAAAGCTTAGAATCTTGTTAACTATTTAGGGAGTAGCGGCGCGCTATTCATCAATATACAAGTGTTGCATAGTCATCAAAAGCTCTGCTTCTTGGCAATATCACAGCGTTGTCAGATTTCAAAAAGGCTTTACGGCAAAAGCACAACATTTGATTGTTTGAGGATAGCACCTCATATATTTTCCACATTAGCATAAATTAATATCCAGCGCGGGTCACACAAAACCCATATAAGAGCTAAAAAATATCACTTACCTTTCAAAGAACTTCTGCTGAGGGCTTCCCAAGTGTCCAACGAAGACATCCAATGGTTCTTTTGTTAGAAAAAGTCATTTATTATATCCATAAATCTCTGTTTGGTTGGCGTGTTATGATCATAAAATCCACCATTGAGTCGCCCATTGAACCGTGAAGAGAACACGTTCAAATTATACCTATAAACTTTCTACAAACAAATCAAACATCATTTTTAATGTATCCTTAGGTATCCTTTTATGTATATTTACTGTAATATTTAAACCGGACGATAACGTGAACAATAGGAAAGGAAAATAAACTGGGGCGCGCTTATCTCGCGCCCGTCAAACGTTGTTGACAAAAGTGGTCCCCTGACTACTTCCTCTTCCTCTTCCTCTTCCATTCTGCTCAGGGCTACAGCCTCCAGACTTTGTATAAAGACTGTTGACATCTAGTGGAAGCCATAGGTACTGCAGTCTCAGTCCTAGGTAAAATACAAATGAATAGGCACCCTGGAGAAGGTCATTTACAAAAAAAACTGCAAATGGATTTTCCTCTGGTTTTCGCCTGCTATATCAGTTCTGTTATACTCACATACATTATTTTAACACTTTTAGAAACTTCAGAGTGTTTCCTATCCAATAGTACTAATTATGTGCATATCCTATTTTCTGGGCCTGAGTGACAGGCATTTTACTTTGGGCACGCCAGACTCACCAAAACCGTCACCTATGCTGCCGCTCCCTAAGAAGTTAATCGAACTGCATTGTCCGATTTACAATAGTCTTTACAGTGAAAGCATAGCATGCGATTGTCTGAGGACAGCGCCCCGCATCAAAATATTTTTCAACCAGCACAGGTGTCACAAAATCACAAATAGCAATAAAATAAATCACTTACTTTTGAATATCTTCCTCTGTTTGCAATCCCAAGGGTCCCAGCTACACAATGAATGGTCGTTTTGTTTGATAAAGTCCTTCTTTATATCCCAAAAAGTCTGTTTATTTGGCGCCATTGATTTCAGTAGTCCACTCGTTCAACATGAAGACAAAGGAAGCGAAAAAGCTACCGGTAAAACTTTGTCCAAACAAGTCAAACAATGTTTCTAATTAATCCTCAGGTACTCTAAAATGTAAATAAACTATAATATTTCATACGGAAAGTAATATGTTCAATAGGAAAGGAAAATAACTAAGAGCGCGCCCTCATTCACGCGCGCCAAAAGACAACTTTTCTTAAGGAGCTCCCTTCAGAAAATCTACAATTACTTGTTCGTTTTCAAAAAACAAGCCTGAAACATCTTGTGGAAGCCTTCCGGCGCCGACAGAGATGGCAGCCTTGCTTCACGTTCTTAGGAAGCTATGCAGTATTTTGTTTTTTTTGGATTACATTTTACATTGTTACCCCGGGAAATCTTAAGTTTTATTACATACAGCCAGGAGGAATTATTGGATATAAGAGCAACGTCAACTTACCAACAATACGACAAGGAATATGACTTTCCCGAAGCAGATCCTCTGTTTGGTCCACCAACTAGGACAATAGACTGGATCCCAGCCGGCGACCCAAAATAACGGCGGCGGAGGAGAAGGGGTAGACGGGGCGGTGTTCTGGTCAGGCTCCGTAGATGGCACATCGCGCACCTCTCCCGACTATACTACTTGCCAATGTCCAGTCTCTGGACAACAAGGTGGACGAAATCCGAGCAAGGATTGCCTTCCAGAGAGACATCAGAGACTGCAACGTTCTTTGCTTCACAGACACATGGCTCACTCAGGACACATTATCAGAGTCGGTACAGCCACATGGTTTCTCCACGCATCGCGTCGACAGAAACAAACATCTATCTGGTAAGAAGAAGGGCGGGGGTGTGTGTCTTATGATTAACGAGTCGTGGTGTGATCATAACAACATACATGAACTCAAGTCCTTTTGTTAACCTGACATAGAATTCCTTACAATCAAATGCCGACCGCATTATCTATCAAGAGAATTCTCCTCGATTATAATCACAGTCGCATATATCCCCCCTCAAGCTGACACATCGACGGCACTGAAAGAAATTCATTGGACTCTATGTAAACTGTAAACCACATATCCTGAGGCTGCATTTATTGTGGCTGGGGATTTTCACAAGGCTAATCTGAAAACAAGGCTCCCTAAATTTTATCAGCATATCGAATGTGCGACCCGGGCTGGTAAAACCCTGGATCATTGTTATTCCAACTTCCGTGATGCATACAAAGCCATTCTCCGCCCTCCTTTCGGCAAATCTGACCATGACTCCATTTTGTTGCTCCCAGCCTATAGGCAGAAACTAAAACAGGAAACGTCCGTGCTCAGGTCTGTTCAACGCTGGTCCGACCAATCTGATTCCACGCTTCAAGATTGCTTCGAGCACGTGGACTGGGATATGTTCTGGGTAACATCGGACAACAACATTGATGTATACGCTGATTCGGTGAGCGAGTTTATTAGCAAGTGCATCAGTGACGCTAATCAATTCTTTTACGCCTGCCATATCAATTCTGTTATACTCACAGACATTATCTTAACAGTTTTAGAAACTTCAACGTTTTTTCTATCCAATGCTACTAATTATATACATACCCTAGCTTCTGGGCCTGAGTAACAGTTTACTTTGGGCACGTCAGACACAAACTATACACGTTCATCTGTACAAACAATAGTACGCAAGTATAAACACCATGGGACCACGCAGCCGTCATACCGCTCAGGAAGGAGACGCTTTCTGTCTCCTAGAGATGAATGTACTGTGGTGCGAAAAGTGCAAATCAATCTCATAACAACAGCAAAGGACGTTGTGAAGATGCTGGAGGAAACAGGTACAAAAGTATCTATATCCACAGTAAAAGAAGTACTATATCGACATAACCTGAAAGGTCGCTCAGCAAGGAAGAAGCCACTGCTCCAAAACCGCCATAAAAATGCCAGACTACGGTTTGCAACTGCACATAAGGACAAAGATCGTACTTTTTGGAGAAATGTCCTCTGGTCTGATGAAACAAAAATAGAACTGTTTGGCCATAATGACCATCGTTATGTTTGGAGGAAAAAGGGGGAGGCTTGCAAGCCGAAGAACACCATCCCAACCGTGAAGCACGGGGGTGACAGCATCATGTTGTGGGGGTGCTTTGCTGCAGGAGGGATTCGTGCACTTCTCTAAATAGATGGCATCATGAGGAAAGAAAAGTATGTGGATATATTGAAGCAACATCTCAAGACATCAGTCAGGAAGTTAAAGCTTGGTCGCAAATGGGTCTTCCAAATGGACAATGACCCCAACCATACTTCCAAAGTTGTGGCAAAATGGCTTAAGGACAACAAAGTCAAGGTATTGGAGTGGCCATCACAAAGCCCTGACCTCAATCCTATATAAAATGTGTGGGCAGAACTGTAAAAGTGTGTGCGAGCAAAGAGGCCTACAAACCTGATTCAATTACACCAGCTCTGTCAGGAGGAATGGGCTAAAATTCACCCAACTTATTGTGGGAATCTTGTGGAAGGCTACCCGAAACGTATGACCCAAGTTAAACAATTTGAAGGCAATGCTACAAAATACTAATTGAGTGTATGTAAACTTTTGACTCACTGGGAATGTGACGAAGAAATAAAAGCTGAAATAAATCATTCTCTTGGACGCTCCCCATCCAACCTGACAGGACTTGAGAGGATCTGCAGAGAAGAATGGGAGAAACTCCCCAAATACAGGCGTGCCAAGCTAGTAGCGTCATACCTGTCCTATTGAAAAACAAATGACAAAGCACAAACCAGATGGGATTGCGTATCGCTGCAGAATGCCCTGGTAGTGATTAGAGGTCGACCGATTATATATAATTACAACAATACTGAATGAACACTTATTTTAACTTAATATAATATATAAATAAAAATCTATTTAGTCTCAAAACATGTTCAACTTCTTAGGGCTAGGGGGCAGTATTTTGAAGTTCGGATGAAAAACGTGCCCAAAGTATACTGCCTGTTACTCAGGCCCAGAAGCTAGGATATGCATATAATTAGTAGCTTTGGATAGAAAACACGCTGAAGTTTCTAGAACTGTTAGAATAATGTCTGTGAGTATAACAGAACTGATATGGCAGGCAAAAACCAGAGCAAAATCCATCCGGGATGTCAATCAGTCATATCACACTGTTTTCAATTGGCCAGCTATTCAAAGCCCCATAGTTTAACCCCCAGATTGCAGTTCCTATGGCTTCCACTAGATGGCAACAGTCTTTAGAAAAAGGTTTGAAGCTTCAATCATGAAAATCAAGGGAGTAAGACTACTTGTTCCTGAGTCTACGTCAAGTGTACTGTTTTGGATTTTGCGCGTAACAGGGAATGCGCGCTCAGTTCTTTTTCTCTTCTATTCAGCAGGTTATATTACGTCTGAAATATTATAGTTTATATTCATTTTAGGGTATCTGAGTATTGATTACAAATCCGGAAACTATAATTTTGAAAACAAAACGTAATTTTTTTCAGTGAAATACGGAACCGTTCCGTATTTTATTCGAACAGGTGGCATCCATAAGTCTAAATATTGCACAACCTTCAATGTTATGTCATAATTATGTAAAATTCTGGCAAATTAATTACAGTCTTTGTTAGGAAGAAATGGTCTTCACACAGTTCGCAACGGGTCAGGCGGCACAAGCTGCTGCACATACCCTGACTCTGCTTGCACAGAACGCAAGAGAAGTGACACAATTTCCCTAGTTAATATTGCCTGCTAACATGAATTTCTATTGATTTTAAGAAATGCATTGATGTTTATGGTTAGGTACATTGGTGCAACGACAGTGCTTTTTTCGCGAATGCGCTTGTTAAATCATCACCCGTTTGGCAAAGTAGGCTGTGATTCGATGAGAAATTAACAGGCACCGCATTGATTATTTGCAACGCAGGACAAGCTAGTTAATCTAGTAATATCATCAACCATGTGTAGTTAACTAGTGATTATGTTAAGATTGATAGTTTTTGCCGATTACCGATTGTTTTGAAAACTTGAAATCGTCCCGAATTAAAATCGGCCATGCCGATGAATAGGTCGCCCTCTAGTAGTTATGCTGGTTAAGTGTGCCTAGAATTCTAAATAAATCACAGACAGTGTCACCAGCAAAACACCATCACACCTCCTCCTCCATCGCTTCAAAGTGGGAACCACACATGCAAAGATCATCCGTTCACCCACTTTGCATCTCATAAAGACACAGCAGTTGGAACCAAAAATCTCAAATTTGACTCATCAGACCAAAGGACAGATTTCCATTGCTCGTGTTTCTTGGCACCAGCAATTCTCTTCTTCTTATTGGTGTCCTTTAGTAGTGGTTTCTTTGCAGCAATTCGACCACAAAGGCCTGATTCACGCAGTCTCCTCTGAACAGTTGATGTTGAGATGTGTCTGTTACTTGAACTCTGTGAAGAATTTATTTGGGCTGCAATTTCTGAGGCGGGTAACTCTAATGAGCGTATCCTCTGGTAATTGTTAATGTAAATAAGAGTTGGCTTTCAATTCAACAGCTGTTTAGAATCTGTGGAATGTCAGTCCTGAACTTTGCTATGTTCTGTACATTGAGTCTGGAGCAGGATACTTGTTATTTGGCCATTGGCTCAGCTGTACTGCAAGGACTTCTGATTGGTCAACCCCAGGCTAGGGCGGGGGGTTATAAATTACATCCTGTTGCCTTGTTCTGTGGAGAAAAGCTGAGGACAAGGGGAATGAACATCTACCATCTACCTCCCAGCATAACATCTATGATTAGTCTTTCTCAAATATATTTTTCTCCCCATAATTTGCTTTTGGGTTTGTGTTATTGAAGAATAACATAAAATGCTAACAATAGTGATAGTTTTTTTTTTTTTGCTGTTCTTGCCATTTGGTGTACTTGGTCTTTTACCATATAGGGCTATCTTCTTTATACCACCCTGACCTTGTCACAACACCACTGATTGGCTCAAAGGCATTAAGAAGGAAAATAAATTCCACAAATTAACTTTTAAGGCACGCCTGTTAATTGAAATGCATTCCAGGTTTTGACTGGTACTGTAGTTCCAAAATCCCCTACGGACCATTGAATGGTCGAAAAATTATTGGAACCATTTCTGTTTTTTAATCGCTAGGTTTTATAGGTATTATGACTCATACTGTGATACTCAATAGCATTTAGAAAATAAACTCTTAATTTTCTTGTTGAGAAATGCAGAAACAACTTACTGCTGGCTGCAGTCCGGTATCATGGCAACCTGGAAAGGGACATGACAGAAAGACAGACGATGCATTGACTCCACAAAAGAGACATAAGTTGTGCAGGTTTTTGGTTCAACCTTCCTCTAACATTTGTTCCAGCCCTATAATAACACAAGACCAAGACCTTGATTAGTGGACTATTTTGATGTGATGGCTAGAGCAAAAGCCTGCACACCCAGTAGCTCTCCAGGAATGGAGTTGGCGAACCTTTAGTCTAGCTTTACCTTGCACGTGGAGATGTGCATCACATTACAAAGGGTGGTGTTGTAGATCTCCAGGTGCAGTGTCTTACTGAAAACGTAGAGTCTTGCCCCCCACCTCTGTCACGATGGCCTCTCCGTCCCCGTGATGGTTTGTTGGAGGAGTCATCTGCCCTCTTTTCTCCTCTGCAACTGACCCGTGCTGAGGGATATACCCCTGGCCCGTGCTGATGTTCTGAACTTTGTCAATCTGTGAAAGATTGGTAAGCAGGTGTTAACAAGGGAAATGAGTTGCAGGTGTGCTCAGAGCATAGAGCTGTATAGAGATCTCATGTGCCCAAAATCCTGTATAACATATCTACGGCTCAGATGTGCTTGCAATTAAAAGGCACAGTTAACAAAAAAGTGCAATTAAAGGAACAGTCAGACCAAATCTGAACCAATTATAAATGTCTATGTTTGAGCACAAAATAGCCTGGTGCAGACCAAATAAAATCAAGGCCGGTCCGGACTGCATTAAAAACAAGACCCCAAAAATATGCTTAGTGGGAGGCAAAAGTTTAGTGGGAGGCATCAGGAAGGACTGGGACGCAAGGTGCCGCAGCATCTACCCATGCATTCACCACCTCCTCTGGCTCCTCTGCCTCCTCTTCAACATCACACTTATCTTAGATTGGCCTATCCATAAGCCACATCATATGTTCATATTACTGTCATACAATAAATAGCTAGGCTATAGTGTAGCGGTTAAATGCTTTGTTTATGTAAGCCTCAGCCCTGTCAAAACTGACAAGGACTGTCAGATCATTTTAATCACAATCAAATAGCTATTTTCACCTCAAGTGCATAATGTAGGATCTTAGCACTGACAAATACCTCTACATTAACTGCCAATTACCACAAAAGTGCCTTGCCCACATATTGTAATATATCTCTTTCTTTGTTCTCTTCTCTCTACCACTCTGCTCTCTGTGTTACTGTATGTACAGCACTCCTGGGTTCAAATACTATTTGCACTATTGTTCCCATTGCAAACAAGCCCAGCTAAAGTATTTGAAATTATTTAAAATAGTATTAGAAGGGAAAAAGACACTATCTTGTCAACATCCAACAGGCGTCTACTAAAAGTTCACTCTTCGGTCACATTATCAGAGAAATATCTGAAAGCATGCTCACTTTCTTCTCCCAATCAGAAGAGAATAAGCAGGAAATACGGAGTCCTCCAACCAGGATATCCTGGAAACCAGGGAATTTATCAACATTTCCCAGAATTTTGCAACCCTAAACATGGTGGATACAATATATTTTAATGAATGGGTTCTTAACACGTGTAAGAAGGGGATTGGAAATACTTCTATAACCAAATGAAAATGTGTTCCAGAAATGAATGCTTTTATTAAATCTTAGGGACATTATGTAGGTGGTGTTGTTTGTCATATAATGTCCTTTATTAGGGCGGCAGGTAGCCTAGTGGTTAGAGAATTGGACTAGTAACTGAAAGGTTGCAAGATCGAATCCCCCAGCTGACATGGTAAAAAGCCGTCGTTCTGCCCCTGAACAAGGCAGTTAACCCACTGTTCCTAGGCTGTCATTGAAAATAAGAATTTGTTCTTAACTGACTTGCCTAGTTAAATAAAGGTGAAATAAAAAAAAATGCAGGATTTGTTGGGTTCTTTCCCCTCAGAGAATGTCTCTTACATAGCTTGGCCAATCAGAGTCCTATTAAACACATAATGCCAGTGTCTCACTAATGTCTTCCAAAAACAAAGAAACTTTTGAAATTTCTTTATGAATTGTTGAATAGAAGCCACACTCTAAAAAAAAGTTGTTTCAACGTACAGTACAATTGTTATGCAATCAGCTGCAATAGGATTGTGAGTTTGCTCAACAAAAATGTTGTTGAACAAACTCACAACAAATAGTTTGCGTGAAAATGTTGTTGAGCAAACTCCCAATCCTATTGCAGCTGGTTTCCTTACAATTGTACGTTGAATCAACATATTTTATTTATTTTACAGTGCACTTAATTTGTATCATGCATCAAACAGTGCAAACGTAAATACATAAATACATTAAACTTCTGGAGCCTAGAAATGTATGCTCCTATTGAGTGAAAGGTTTACAACGGGTTTATAACTATACATTGTATTATTTCTATTTCTATAAAATGCTTATAAGATCAATTGGCTTAAAGGGCCAATCCGCACTTGAAACAATAACAAAGTTGACACCCCGCCTCTGTTTTGGTTAAAAAGCTAAGGAATTGGCCTGGAAATGTTTTACCACTCTCAAATTCATAGACAGAGCTATGGATGCAAAGACTGACCATATATGATATAACCATGTTTTGAGGCTATACAGTGTTTGTTTACATTTGCAATGCTCACAAACATTGGAGTAAAACAAGTACATTTATTGGGTTCTGACTGGGTGTGACAGTTGAATTAAACTAATGAGGCATTTATACAGTAAATTATATTTTCAATAATCACTAGACATATCATTAAGTCCAGAAATCGATGTAGCAACTGTAGATTGCCCCTTTGACAATCTTGCTTTACGAAATTACTGAACAAGATACATCTGAAAAGTCTATGTATTCTTCTCCCTCACTTCTGATATAAACATGATGTATAGAGATCGACATGTGCATAGCATGGCACTGCATGCCAAAGAGAAGTACAGTAGCGAGGGATAGAGCTAGGATTTAGCGGGAATAGAGAGAGGGGTGGAGAGCGAGTGGAAGGATGTGATACTGTACCTCTCGCTCTCTCTCATCTCTCACCCTTTAGGATAGCCCCAGCTGTTTACGTTTCACATGGCTTTCCTCTCAGCAGACTGAGTGGCACAGATTACCATGTTTCTTCCTCCATTCCTAATCCCACTTGAGGGAAACACTTTATGTAAGGGCACAGATGGGCCATTATGCTCCTGAGTCAATATATCTAACTCAGAGTTCTTTCGGGGTATATCTTTCACTCTCATGCATTTCTCTCTTACTCTTGCCCTTTGTAGATGTTTCCTCTGTGACGAAAGACATCTAACTGAGACTTCTTTCTGGGTATCTTTCTCTCCCTCTCCCTGGCTTGTTTTCTCCCCCTCTCCTCTCTCATGCACACATGCATTTCTCTCTTACACACATCCTTTTTCTTTGCACTCTGCACAACGCATCACCGGGGGCAAACTACCTGCCCTCCATGACACCTACAGCATCCGATGTCACAGGAAGGCCAAAAAGATCAACAAGGACAATAACCACCCGAATCACTGCCTGTTCACACCGCTATCATCCAGAAGGCGAGGTCAGTACAGGTGCATCACAGCTGGGAGATTGAAAAACAGCTTCTATCTCAAGGCCATCAGACTGCTAAACAGCCATCACTAGCACAGAGAGGCTGTTGCCTACATACAGACTTGAAATCATTGGCCACTTTAATAAATGGAACACTGGTCAATTTAATAATGCCACTTTAACAATGTTTACATATATTGCATTACTCATCTCATATCTATTGCATCTTTGCCTATGCTGCTCTGTCATTGCTCATCCATATATTTATATATTCTTCTTCCATTCCTTTACTTAGATTTGTGTGTAGTCGGTATTTGTTGTGGAATTGTTAGATATTACTTGTTAGATATTGCGGAACTAGAAGCACAAGCATTTTGCTACACTCACAATAACATCTGCTAACTATGTGTATGTGACATATGAAATGTATTTGATTTGATTTTGACAGTGTCACCAGCAAAGCACCCCCACACCATCACTCCTCCATGCTTCACGGTGGGAACCACACATGCGGAGATCATCTGTTCACCTACTCTGTGTCTCACAAAGACATGGCATGTATGTGTGGGTGTTCTGAATGTATTGTAATGTGCAATGTAAAGCGACCTTGAGCTATGGAAAGGCGCTATATAAATAAAACTTCTTCTTCTTCTTCTTCTTCTTCTTCTATGGCGGTTGGAAACAAAACTCTCAAATTTGGACTCGTCAGACCAAAGGACAGATTTACACTGGTCTAATGTCCATGGCTCGTATTTCTTGGCCCAATCAAGTCTAAAAAGGATCTAGATACTTTTGCTAACCTCTCTGGATTAAAACCAAATTATGATGAGTGTACTATATTACGTATTGGATCACAAAAAAATTCAAATTTTACAAGACCGTGTAGATTACCAATAAAATGGTCTGATGGGGATTTGGACATACTCGGTATACAAATCCCAAAAGAGAGAAAATATCTCACTCCAATACATGTTTATAGAAAGTTAGCAAAAATAGATAAGATCTTGCTACCATGGAAAGGAAAATACCTGTCTATTTGTGGAAAAGTCACCCTGATTAACTCTTTAGTCATATCACAGTTTACCTATTTGCTTATGGTTTTGCCTACACCTAGTGACCTGCTTTTTAAATTATATTAACAAAAAATATACAATTTTAGTTGGAGTGGCAAGCCAGACAAAATTAAAAGAGCCTATTTATATAACGAATATAAATTCGGAGGGCAGAAATGATTAAATGTAAAAGCATTAGACCTCTGACTAAAGGCAACAGTCATACAAAAGTTATGCTCAAATCCAAACTTGTTCTCTAGTAAATAGGTAGGAATGTCTCACCCCAAGAATGTTCAAGAATGGCCTTGTCCCCTTTATTCAGATTACAACTGCTCACTTTCGGTTGTTTGAAAAGGAAATAATCTCCAAAATATCGTTATTTTTTAAACAAGTTGGTTGAAATTTCAGTTTAATCCACCTGAAAAGACAGAACAAATAATACAACAAATATTGCGGTTAACCTCAAATATACTAATTGATTAAAAAAAAAACGTATTTTTCGATTAAATGTTTTTTAAAAATTCTAATTTTAGTGAATGATATCATAAATAGGACTGGTGGAGTTATGTCACACATGCAGCTAACACAGACATATTGAAATGTCTGCTCTACCCAAAATTACAACCAACTAATTGCAGCATTACCACAAAAATGGAAGAGGCAAGTAGAAGGGAAAAAAGTTAGGAACTTGTATGTCGGCCCTGCATTAAAGAACATAAATGGTTAAAGAAAAGTGTGATAAATAAAACGTATACCAATTTCATTCAAGGACCAAAAAACTGACAACTGTGCCATATAAATTGCAAAATAGTTGGGAAGAGATTTTTGATGTACCCATTCCATGGCACATGGTTTATGAATTCACACGCAAAACAATGCCGGATTCAAAACATCAAATTTTTCAATTTAAATATACAAATACTATACAAAAATCTTGCAACCAATAGAATGTTATATATATGGGGGATACAATCTTCCCAGCTCTGCAGATTTTGCTGTGAGGAGGCAGAGTATTGTCCATATGTAGCTCGTTTCTGGTCACAGGTCCAGGAATGACTGAAGAACTGCAACATTTGCCTAGAACTAACACTACAGATAGCAATACTGGGTGATTTGAAAAGCCATAGTCAATCAAACAATAATATAATAATTATTTAGCAAAATTGTTTCTTTAATTTACAATATGTAGAAGCTATGAGAATGGAAAGGTTCAGTACTTTTGTGAAGCATCACAGCACAGTTGTCACGACTTCCACCGAAGGTGGCTCCTCTGCCTGTTCGGGCGGCGTTCGGCGGTCGTCATCACCGGCCTACTAGCTGCTACCGATCCCTTTTCCCACCGTTGTCTATTTGTTTTGGTTGCACCTGTGCCTTGCTTGGTTTTGTGGGTTAGGGCTATTTAAGCCGGTTAGGCCCGCCTCCTTTTGTGCGGGCTTGTTATCTGTTTGGTTGGTAGACATTCGTTTGTATTATGTTCACTAGCTGTGTTCAGTATCCTGTTTTGAGCCGTCTTTTGTTTTAGTGCGCCTGTTTTGTGTTTTTGTATTTTTATTTTCACACTGTATTAAAGACGGTTATTCATCAATCCTCTGCTCTCTGCGCCTGACTTCACACCCAACACTCCTACCTTGTGACAACAGTTGAAAAATATATGGCAAATAGAAATCCAAAATGGATGTTGTTAAGAGATAGATGGGAGGGGTTGAATGGAGCTGAAGGGTGAGACTAATAACAACAAGATAACAAATGTAAAACATACAGGGTCTGTAAAATGTATATACAGTGGGGAGAACAAGTATTTGATACACTGCCAATTTTGCAGGTTTTCCCACTTACAAAGCATGTAGAAGTCTGTAATTTTTATCATAGGTACTCTTCAACTGTGAGTGACGGAATCTAAAACAAAAATCCAGAAAATCACATTGTATGATTTTTAAGTAATTCATTTGCATTTTATTGCATGACATAAGTATTTGATACATCAGAAAAGCAGAACTTAATATTTGGTACAGAAACCTTTGTTTGCAATTACAGAGATCATACGNTCTGGATCATCCAGATGGTCATTGGCAAACTTCAGACGGGCCTGGACATGCGCTGGCTTGAGCAGGGGGACCTTGCGTGCGCTGCAGGATTTTAATCCATGACGGCGTAGTGTGTTACTAATGGTTTTCTTTGAGACTGTGGTCCCAGCTCTCTTCAGGTCATTGACCAGGTCCTGCCGTGTAGTTCTGGGCTGATCCCTCACCTTCCTCATGATCATTGATGCCCCACGAGGTGAGATCTTGCATGGTGCCCCAGACCGAGGGAGATTGACTGTCATCTTGAACTTCTTCCATTTTCTAATAATTGCGCCAACAGTTGTTGCCTTCTCACCAAGCTGCTTGCCTATTGTCCTGTAGCCCATCCCAGGCTTGTGCAGGTCTACAATTTTTTTTTATCCCTGATGTCCTTACACAGCTCTCTGGTCTTGGCCATTGTGGAGAGGTTGGAGTCTGTTTGATTGAGTGTGTGGACAGGTGTCTTTTATACAGGTAACGAGTTCAAACTGGTGCAGTTAATACAGGTAATGAGTGGAGAACAGGAGGGCTTCTTAAAGAAAAACTAACAGGTCTGTGAGAGCCGGAATTCTTACTGGTTGGTAGGTGATCAAATACTTATGTCATGCACTAAAATGCAAATTAATTATTTAAAAATCATACAATGTGATTTTGGGGATTTTTGTTTTAGATTCCGTCTCTCACAGTTGAAGTGTACCTATGATAAAAATTACAGACCTCTACATGCTTTGTAAGTAGGAAAACCTGCAAAATCGGCAGTGTATCAAATACTTGTTCTCCCCACTGTAGGTTCAGAAATGTTGTGAAATAGCACAGTTACAAATAGAAATCAAACTGGATAGACATCAGAAATAGAAGGACTAAAAACAAACAAAATATAACTATTGGAAAATAGATTGTATCTGTAAAATGGGTATAATATGTATAAACTGAAGGTAGAAGCCTAAGTGTTATTGTTTATTAGTTCACTCCAATTGGGGAAGGGTGGTAGGGTTTTGGGGGAATAATAAGGGTATATTCAAAAAAAAAGTATGTATATCTATATATAGTTGAAGTCGGAAGTTTACTTACACCTTAGCCAAATACATTTAATTAAGGATCATTGGGGCGCTAGCGCCCCATTCCCGACACTACCCGGAGAAATGTAAGGCGCCAAATTCAAAATCCTGTTGCATAGTCATCAAAAGCTTAGACTCTTGGCAATATCACAGCATTGTCAGATTTCAAAAAGGCTTTATGGCGAAAGCACAACATTTGATTGTTTGAGGATAGCACCTCACATTTTATGCATTAGCATAAATCCGTAACCAGCGCGGGTCTCACAAAACACATATAAGAGCTAAAATAAACCGCTTACCTTTGATGATCTTCTGCTGAGGGAAATCTGAAGTGTCCAAGCAAGACAATCCATGTTCCTTTTGTTAGAAAAAGTCATTGTTTATATCCATAAATCTGCGTTTGGTTGGCGCGTTATGTTCAGAAAATCCAGTCTACTCGCCCATTGTACAGTGAAGAGAAAGCATTCAAATTATACCTATCAACTTTGCCCAAACAAATCAAATGTCATTTATAATGTATCCTTAGGTATACTTTTATGTATATTAACGATTATATTTCACACGGATAGTATCCTAAACGATAGAAAATGAAAATACAGACTTCCTCACTCCTCTTACATATTCTTCTTCTATTATGTGATCTTCCATGATAAACGCATGAAACCTTGTCTAAAGACCTTTGACATCTAGTGGAAGGCATAGGTACTGCAAACTGGGTCCTATTTTATAGTGAATCCCATAGGCAGACATTGAAAGTGAGGGCATGTCACAAAAACTAAATTTCCGGGCAGAAATTCCTGTTTTAGAAACTTCAGAGTGTCTCCTATCCATTATTACTAATTATGTGCATATCCTAGTTTCTGGGCCTGAGTGGCAGGCATTTTACTTTGGGCACGCCAGACTCTCCAAACTTCCGAATACTGCCCCGGTGCCTGGAGAAGTTAAACTCAGTTTTTCACAATTCCTGATATTTAATCCTAGTAAACATTCCCTGTCTTAGGTCAGTTAGGATCACCACTTTTTTTTAAGGATGTGAAATGTCAGAATAATAGTAGAGAGAATGATTTATTTCAGCTTTAATTTCTTTCATCACATTCCCAGTGGGTCAGAAGTTTACATACACTCAATTAGTATTTGGTAGCATTGCCTTTAAATTGTTTAACTTGGGTCAAACATTTCAGGTAGCCTTCCACAAGCTTCCCACAATAAGTTGGGTGAATTTTGACCCATTTCTCCTGACAGAGCTGGTGTAACTGAGTCAGGTTTGTTGGCCTCCTTGCTCGCACACACTTTTTCAGTTCTGTCTACATATTTTCTATAGGATTGAGGTCAGGGCTTTGTGATGGCCACTCCAATACTTTGACTTTGTTGTCCTTAAGCCATTTTGCCACAACTTTGGAAGTATGCTTGGGGTCAATGTCCATTTGGAAGACCCATTTGCTACTAAGCTTTAACTTCCTGACTGATGTCTTAAGATGTTGCTTCAATATATCCATGTCGATATAGGACTTGTTTTACTGTGGATATAGATACTTTTGTACCTGTTTCCTCCAGCATCTTTACAAGGTCCTTTGCTGTTATGAGATTGATTTGCACTTTTCGCACCACAGTACATTCATCTCTACAGAACCTGTCTCCTTCCTGAGCGGTATGACGGCTGCATGGTCCCATGGTGTTTATACTTGCGTACTATTGTTTGTACAGATGAACGTGTTACTTTCAGGCATTTGGAAATTGCTCCCAAGGATGAACTAGATTTGTGGAGGTCTACAAATTCTTTTCTGAGGTCTTGGCTGATTTCTTTTGATATTCCCATAAAGTCAAGCAAAGAGGCACTGTGTTTGAAGGTAGACCTTGACATACATCTACAGGTACACTTCCAATTGACTCAAATGATGTCAATTAGCCTATCAGAAGCTTCTAAAGCCATGACATCATTTTGGGGAATTTTCCAAGCTGTTTAAAGGCACAGTAAACTTTGTGTATGTAAACTCTTGACCCACTGGAATTGTGATACAGTGAATTATAAGTGAAATAATCTTTCTGTAAACAATTGTTGGAAAAATTGCACAAAGTAGATGTCCTAACCGACTTGCCAAAACTATAGTTTGTTAAGAAGACATTTGTGGAGTGTATGTAAACTTCCGACTTAAACTGTAGGTATGTGTATGTATATATGTGTATATTTATGCATATGTATATGTATGGGTATGTACATGTATGTATATGGATAAAAAAAAGTATGTTCTTATTGGTGTCCTTCAGTATTGATTTCTTTGCAGCAATTCGACCATGAAGGCCTGATTCATGCAGTCTCCTCTGAACAGTTGATGTTGAGATGTGTCTGTTACTTGAACTCTGTGAAGCATTTATTTGGGCTGCAATCTGAGCTGCAGTTAACTACTACTAATCCTGTACACATCAGTAGATGAGGGTGGGTTCAAGCTATGGAAAAGCAGCATATCTTATCTTGTACATGTAAAATTCTTTACCAGACCGAGCAGTAAATATTTAAGTTACAAACCTCAGCAAATTCAAATTGTCCCTGTCTGACCTCTGTATGCATCTGACATTCCTCTCCACTCCTCTTTACCCTCGCTGTCCTCCCATGGTACATCCCTACATGATCACTGTGAATCTCAGTTCATGCTGCCTGGATCTGATCTTTTTTTATTTGTCTGTCTCTCCCTCGGTTGCTCGCTGAATAGGACAATGGAAATAGAAACCTGTTTAAAGCATGACTTAAGCCATCTCACAAAATTACAACAGCCTTATTGCTTTATCAATATGTTGATACAGTTGCTGTTTCCTAAAGGCTTGAACCCACAGGCTAAGCCTCCCCAACATCTTCGCAAACTGACTGAAATTTTATTTCAAGCTTGCTCCTGGGCTTGTGTTTTTCCAAGATCTAGTTTGAGCACTTTGGACCAGTTTGGCTGCACACTGTGTGCACAGTATTTGTGAGGAAGCTAGGACAGAGGGAGTGGGCGGCAGAAACCACTGATAGATCACAGACCGTGGTTGAGTGGGACAGGGTGATTATTTCTGAGGGGCATATTCCTCCCTCTGTCTTCCCTCCAGTCAGTGAGGTCAACAACAGTAGCTCCACACGCCAAAATGCCTTGGCTGGCTGTACTTAGGCTTGTATTGAGGCGCTCTATGCTTAATGGTGCATGGGAGGCCCCACTGCGGTGGCAGATGCAGTATATCCCTAACAAACCTCTCTCTACAAACCTCCATGGCTGGGCCTGCAAGTCATTAGGTCTGTTTCTCGGGTGACAGGGGTTAGGAACAGAGGCTGAAACCAACAGACTGGAGGATAGTAGGGATCACAATGACAGGATATTAAGCAGACTGGACAGCTTGAGTGCTTGGCTAAGAAGAAGGGCGTTCCAGAAATAAATAGACTCTAGTTGTGAGGTGGTGGTGATTATTTGCGTTAAAGGCGTGGTGTGAGAAGCACAGGGATGGGGATCAGCTCAACATCTCCTCATGCTTACTATTTGTGACTCGCATCAGCACGTGGATCGTGGATTCCATCCACACTTCTATTGAATATCTTCAGGGGCCTGAATGATAATGTGGTTTTCAAAGCCCCCTTGGCTTGAGCTCTGCATACTCTTCACTGTTGATGAGTCTTCTGTAGTCGATTCGTCCCATAGATTTTCCATTTGTTTTACAGCCTGTGTCTGTGTGTGTTTTCTGGGGACTCATGCCAATTACATTGCAGTAGTTTTTGGAGATTGTCTCTTGATCTACATTTCAGATTGTATGTACAAAAATGCAACTAATAAAAAGGCCATATTAATGAAATATCAAAGTTAACTGGACTTCAAATTGGAAAATTGTTGAGCTGACATGAAATACTCCACTAAAACAATGATCTTTGCTCACTGTGAGTTGAATTTGAAAAACAATGTTTAGTGATCTGAAATATTGAAGTTTGCCTTTGCAACACATATAGCTGAGCTATTCACACAAGAGTTTAGTTTGCTGAGACCTGCAATGTAAAATACTGTGTTGGCCAAACCCACCACGGTCGTGCGTGGCCAAAGAGCTCTATTTTCATGTAATCTAACCATAGAACTAGTTCCAATCCAAATTCCAGTGCCGTTAAGCAAACTCTATGTGTTTACATTTGTTGGATGTCATGAAAGTAGAGCTCTTTAGCTACACACACTAATGGTGGGTTTGGTGTAGAAAGAAAGATGCCTATTCAGAGAAGCACCTTATACTTACTGTAAATATGGTGGTGGATCTTTGATGTTATGGGGCTATTTTGCTTCCACTGGTCCTGGGGCCCTTGTTAAGGTCAACGGCATCATGAACTTGTCTTTACCCAGTACCAGGATATTTTAATTATTTAGAATAATAAGCCCATAGAAACGCATTGAATAACACATTCATAAACGTGACCGACCGGCTCAAATAAGTCTTATGTAGCAACATTTTTTATTGTGTTTTTTACATTGGATAAAAGTAGCGACTCAGACTTAGAAAATGGTATATCATACACTACAGTTGAGGAACAATGGGAAAGTAATTATTCTTTGGAAGTTGATAAACTTGTAAACTCACTTTAGAGAAAATGGCCTTTGTTTTGGCACTACTACTGGACAGCCCTTTTTTCTTCACCCATTCAGCATCGTTCACACCCTCTTAAACTTTAGTCCCACACAACTCTTTAACGGTTGATCCGAGCGTTCTGTACTATCAACAGCAGTCAAGCACTCAAGCTAACTTGCGAGCTACTTCCAGACACAAATGAGAGAACAACTCACTGAACATTACTCGCCCTAGCAGAGCTGGTTAGGCTGTTATGTTATCCAGAGCGTTGGTGACTGCAACTGTGCTGTCAGATTGTCTGTTAGTAAATTCAGAGCATTTCGCTCTCTGGGGTTTCAGAGTGCAGACTGGACGCTCTGGCCGATGAGTAGGGTTGATCCGAACGTTCTGACCTCACAACAGCAGTCAAGCACCCAAACTAACTGGCTAACATTGGCAAGCTTGCTAGCTACTTCTAGACACAAATGAGAGACAACTCCCCTCTGAGCATTTTACTCGCTCTAGCAAAGCTGGTTAGGCTGTTTTCATGTTATCCAGGGCCTTGGTGACTGGAACTGTGCTGCTGGCAACAATTTAATTACGCTTTTTTGCTGACAGTTTAGTGACACTGACCATATTCAACGGGTGTTGAGCGTTCGTAAATTCATTAGTTATTCTGCACTATGGCATACTTAGACGAGGGTGCTCTGAAATCGGAGTAGATGGCCAGACTGAATTTACGAACGCATCCGAAATGGTTACTTGCATGTAGCTAGCTAGGTAAAAAATTTACCATAATCCCAACTCATGACGTTACTACCCTGCATAAATTTGCAGGTAGCTAACCAACCAGGTAAAATTTTCAAGTAACATTAGTTAGCGAGCCAGCCAGCTAACGTTAGCTAGCTAGCTAACAGTAAACTTTAACTTGAAATGAAAAGACTTTATGTCAAAATTAGAAAACATGTAATATCTGAAAATGTGCACTACCGTTCAAAAGTTTGGAGTCACTTTTGAAAGAATATTTTTTTTGTCCATTAAAATAACATCAAATTGATCAGAAATACAATGTAGACATTGTTAATGTTGCAAATGACTATTGTAGTTGGAAAAGGCAGATCAGCAACCATCACTCCTGTGTTCCAATGGCACGTTGTGTAAGCTAATCCAAGTTTATAATTTTAAAAGGCTAATTGATCATTAGAAAACCCTTATTATGTTAGTACAGCTGAAAACTGTTGTTCTGATTAAATAAGCAATAAAACTGGCCTTCTTTAGACTAGTTGAGTATCTGGAGCTTCAGCATTTGTGGGTTTGATTACAGGCTCAAAATGGCCAAAAACAAAGTAATTTCTTCTGAAACTCTTCAGTCTATTCTTGTTCTGAGAAATGAAGGCTATTCCATGGGAGAAATTGCCAAGAAACTGAAATCTCGTACAACGCTGTGTACTGCTCCCTTCACAGAACAGCGCAAACTGGCTCTAACCTGAATAGAAAGAGGAGTGGGAGGCCCCAGTGCACAACTGAGCATGAGGACAAGTACATTAGAGTGTCTAGTTTGAGAAACAGACGCCTCACAAGTCCTCAACTGGCAGCATCATTAAATAGTACCCGCAAAACACCAGTTTTAACCATAAACAGTGAAGAGGCGACTCCGAGATGCTGGCCTATCATTTGTTTTCCAACAGGACAATGACCCAAAACACAGCTCCAGGCTGTGTAAGGGCTATTTGACCAAGAATGAGAGTGATGGAGTGCTGCATAAGATGACTTGTTCTCCACAATCACCGACCTCAACCCAATTGAGATGGTTTGGGATGCGTTGGACCGCAGAGTGAAGGAAACCAGCCAACAAGTGCATACAGCATATGTGGGAAGTCCTTCAAGACTGTTGGAAAAACATTCCTCAGAAAGCGGGTTGAGAGAGTGTGCAAAGCTATCATTGAGGCAAAGGGTGGCTACTTTGAACAATCTCAAATACATTTTTTTATTTGTTTAACACTTTTTTTGTTACTACATGATTCCATATGTGTTAGTTAGTTTGATGTCTTCACTATTATTCTACAATGTAGAAAATAGTAAAAATAAAGAAAAACCCTTGAATGAGTCGGTGTGTTCAAACTTTTGACTGGTACTGTATATACAAGTTGTATGTGGACACCCCTTCAAATGAGTGGATTTGGCTATTTCAGCCACACCCGTTGCTGACAGGTGTATCAAATCGATGCACATAACCATGCAATTTCCATTGACAAACACTGGCAGTAGAATGGCCTTACTGAAGAGCTCATTGACTTTCAATGTGGCACCATCATTGGATGCAACCTTTCCAACAAGTCAGTTTGTAAAATGTCTACCCTGCTTGAGCTGCCTGGTCAACTGTATGTGCTTTTATTGTGAGGAGGAAATGTCTAGGAGCAACAACGGCTCAGCCGTAAAGTGGAAGGCCACACAAGCTCACAGAACGGGACCGCCGTATGCTGAAGCACTTAGCACGTAAAAATCATCTGTCCTCGGTTGCAACACTCACTACTGAGTTCCAAACTGCCTTTGGAAGCAACATCAGCGCGATAACTGTTCGATGAGAGCTTCATGAAATTAGTTTCCATGGCTGAGCAGCCGCACACAAGCCTAAGATCACCATGTGCAATGCGAAGCATCGGCTGGAGTGGTGTAAAGCTCACCGCCATTGGACTCTGGGGCATTTGAAACGCGTTCTCTGGAGTGATGAATCACACTTCACCATCTGGCAGTCCGACGGACGAATCTGGGTTTGGCGGATGCCAGGAGAACGCTACCTGCCTGAATGCATAGTGCCAAATGTAAAGAGGAATAATGGTCTGTGGCTGTTTTTCATGGTCCGGGCTGGGCCTCGTAGCCTCTTGGGGATTGCTGGGGCGCTAGCGCCCCACTCCGACACTACCAGGTGAAATGTGAGGTGCCAAATTCAAAATCCAAAAGTTGAATTATTAAACATCCACCAATATACAAGTGTTCCATACTCATCAAAAGCTCTGTTTCTTGGCAATATCACAGCGTTGTCAGATTTCAAAAAGGCTTTACGGCGAAAGCACAACATTTGATTGTTTGAGGGTAGCACCTCACATATTTTTCCCATAGCAATGAATTCATTAGCCATCACGGCACACACATAACACATTTCACAGCGAAAACAAATCAATTACCTGTTGAAGAACTTCTGCTGAGGTCTTCCTAAGTGTCCAACGAAGACAATCCATGGTTCTTTTGTTAGAAAAAGTCATGTATTTTATCCATAAATCTCCATTTGGTTCGCGCGTTATAATCAGAAACTACAGCGTCCACTACTCCATTGAAACGTGACGAGAACTCGTTCATCTTATACCTATAAACTTGTCCAAGAACAATCAAACATAATTTTAAATGTATCCTTAGGAACACTTTTACGTATATTTACTATAATAAATCAACCGGAATATAAACTGAGCTCTAAAGACGGAA